>SDVV010004194.1:0-20456 GCA_016164225.1 Gammarus roeselii
AGTGGAGGCTGTGAGGTTGATGGCTGCTGCAGGATAAACTGTTGAGTGGAGGCTTTGAGGTTGATTATTGCTGCAGGATAAACTGTTGAGTGGAGGCTGTGAGGTTGATGGCTGCTGCAGGATAAACTGTTGAGTGGAGGCTTTGAGGTTGATTATTGCTGCAGGATAAACTGTTGAGTGGAGGCTGTGAGGTTGATGGCTGCTGCAGGATAAACTGTTGAGTGGAGGCTTTGAGGTTGATTATTGCTGCAGGATAAACTGTTGAGTGGAGGCTGTGAGGTTGATGGCTGCTGCAGGATAAACTGTTGAGTGGAGGCTTTGAGGTTGATTATTGCTGCAGGATAAACTGTTGAGTGGAGGCTGTGAGGTTGATGGCTGCTGCAGGATAAACTGTTGAGTGGAGGCTTTGAGGTTGATTATTGCTGCAGGATAAACTGTTGAGTGGAGGCTTTGAGGTTGATTATTGCTGCAGGATAAACTGTTGAGTGGAGGCTGTGAGTTGATGGCTGCTGCAGGATAAACTGTTGAGTGGAGGCTTTGAGGTTGATTATTGCTGCAGAACAAACTGTTGAGTGGAGGCTGTGAGATTGATGGCTGCTGCAGGATAAACTGTTAGGTGGCTTGAGGCTTGAGTTTCTTTAAAACGATATTGAAATAATTCAAAATGATTTAGTAATACATTCAAGTCGATGTCTGCTGCAGGACAAATCAGTTTGAGGGAGACAGTTAGGTCAATAGCGACTCTATAACAAATTTTCAGTCGGAAGCTTTGAGGCCGATGACTGTTGCAGGAAAACCTGTCTGAGGAAGGTGATGATGTCTATGGCTGCTGCTAGACAAACTATTAGCTGTGAGGTCAAAAGCTACTGTCGAAGAAACAGTGATGGAAGGTTGTGGTCTGAGGAAGGTTGTGATGTCTATGGCTGCTGCTAGACAAACTATTAGCTGTGAGGTCAAAAGCTACTGTCGAAGAAACAGTATAGCCGGTCTTTGGGACAGATCACTGCTGCTGGAAAAAACTGTTCGGCGAGACTGTAAGATCGATGACCACTGCGAGAAATGCTTGTGTATTGCTGGCAGCTGTTTGCTTGTTACAACCTCCGACATAGGGCGGTGCAAATATGTACTTGCACCGTCTCAGAGACCTTGCACCCGAGCTCTAGTTTGGGTGCAGGTGGGGCTTTTTCTCACCCAATCCAATACGACATTGAAATAATTCAAAAAGATTTAGTAAGACATAACCATTGGCGGAATTTTCTTTTATTAATATAGTTTTGCGATATAATCTTTGATTGGCATTGATAATGAAAGTCAATTAATTCTAAAAACTTGTAGTGTTATAAACATGAATAGGGTGATTTAAAGCTACCCATCTTCGAAAAATGCGGAATAAATGTATATTATTTGATGATGTGCTTGGCTGGGCAATGCCATGGGTTTGAATGCCGATGCCAGCGCCTTGAACGTTAATGGAAAAAACACGAGCAACATCAACATTTCTCCTAGAGACTCTAATTTGGTCAACAAAACACATTGTCATGTGACGATAAATTTTGTCATTTGCTCTGTTGTGTCAGCATAGGCATTCCATCCATGTACTATAGACGCCAAAAGTAGGGTATTTCTGCGTTATGTTTCATATATCGTTCAACGGAGGTTGTCCGTTTTTAAGTATGTTTATACAACTTGCTATCATTTCTAGACCTAGAGAAGACATAGTTACATCCTCCATACAGGGATACTGGAAACAAAGTGAGAAATTACCCTTATTCTGGCTTCTATAGTACGCATGAGAACAGTTTATTTGGACAGAGATTGATATGCACGGATACAAAGCATTCCATGTGGTATAAAATTGAATTGCCGACGACAAAGTGTAGATCGAATTTCACACTGATTTGTGAGAAAAAAAATGATTTTTAAAATTTTACCTTTAATTAATTTTGCTACGATTGTCACAAACTTCCCTATATTTGAGGCCTAAAGGGTGAACATTCAAGCTTTCTAAAAGCACTCCAATGCCTGGCTAATGATGCAATCCTGAACGAAGTTTACGGCAATTATTTATATACCTAAAGTCGCTCCGTCACCCACTATCCTCCAAGTCCACCCCGTCCCTCCCCTCTTCTCCGTCTGGTCTAGAAGCCTCCCTTCCCATGTCGAGAGGAAGGCCCCCTCCCGTGTCTAGAGGAATTTTGGATTTATAGCTGCGTCGATGTGACCTAAATCAATTATGTGGCGGTCCAAAGAGGGTGCCGTGTATCACCGTCAGCATGAGGATGCCCTCTGATTATATTAGTGGCTCAGGCCCCCAATCCCTGCACCCTCATTCCTGCACTCCATCTCTGCATCCTCATCATCATACCTCCACCCTGCACCATCCCCCCACCTGCGTCCGAGTTCCAGGCAGATATGACCAGTACTTCAATATTTATTGGGCAGTATTACGAGGGCTCCCAGTAGTTTATATACGAGCTACTGAGAAAATATTTCTGTACTTTTTCTGCTTTAGAACGGCCTATTTCCGCCGGCGATCATCTTGACTATCGCTCTCGTATATGACTCATCTTTAGAGATGATTGGAGGTAGTAATTTAGGGTAGAATATATACGATTAGATTGAGGAAACACCAGTACAAATGCTTATGTCGACTTGCTTCCCTGAAAAAAAGTTATAAGTCGCTCTAGAAATTCGCGCACACGTGCAGGAAAATTTTTTTTAGAAGGGTGAAAAGAGAGAAAATGTATGTAATTTATTTACATTTTCATATGATCCCCTGCACGCAAAATAATTTGCAGTGCTATTTAATTACAGTGTTGCAGTTACCCGACTCTTCACTTACGGTTGAAGTAGACATTGTTAAAGCAACCTAAGTAATGTGTACTATTTCTTCATTGCAACACTGTCGTCCGCCCCTGCCCTTCCTCTCCCGCCCTTACATCACCTCCCCCGCAAACGAACCAATTTTACTACATATAAATGAAATATGTGGGAATTTGCCTGTTGCAACTGTGAGTAAGCTTCCACACTCTAGCATTTTGCGGAATTCTAGTTACTTCTATTATTTTTCATCCTGAATGATATTTTTTTTGAGTTGTCGGAAAGCCCCGCTTGCTTAAAATAATTTTTTGGGACACCTCTTTAGCAGTAATGCAGAAACGACGCTCATAACTTCTGTCCATTCAATAGTAAAGAGCGTGACAGACAGGCGACAGACAGATGGATACACGTACGCGATGTCCGTCTATTCAATAGTAAAGAGCGTGACAGATAGGCGACAGACAGATAGATATACGTACGCGATGTCTGTCGATTCAATAGTGAAGAGCGTGACAGACAGGCGACAGACAGATAAATACACTCACGCGATGTCTTCAAAGGTGCACGAGACTATTAAACTTGCACCACATCGTTTTGCTAGGTTTGTGTTAGTGTTAAACAAAGTGTAATACTTTTTCAGAAAACTCTCTGAAGAAAAAAATGATTGAAAAATATCCTAAGAAACCTGTATTAATGGGACAAGCAGATGCAGTGACTATGGTGCCCTGGAAATCGAACACGCTCAAGAGGAGAGCCCTGATCAACTCGATGCGCCGGTTGAGACTCATAGGGTTACCATATACTTTTACTCTTCATATTTATTTTTCTTATGGGGTACGATCACTACTTACTCTCCACTAGGTGAAACTGTCGATAGCTCAGCGACTGCCGGTGAGCCGCAACGGTAGCATTCACCGCCACGCCCTTAAATATAGGAAAATCGAATCCGCACCAAAACAAGAGCTTTTCCTCAACTCTACGGCACGGCGACGATTCGACGTATATGAGCTATTGTTGCAACAATGAGTACCTTCCTATGGAGATGCGTTCAAGTTCAACAGCAGAGTGCGACCGCTGCCACAAGTAATTTAACTATCATGTGAATGAGCAAAATTTATATAGTGTTAGGAAGCCAATCTATTGTATACCAACAATCATCTATTCTATGGAGGTTGACCAGCTCGAGAGTTGGCGCAGAGTAGTAATAGTACTAGAACGTGTTCACACAAGCAAAATGACAAAATATTCTTCTTCTCTGAACGCTGATCAATCGTGCGCATTTCTTCAGATGGTAATTGGTAATACGCTCCAGAAATTATTTCAGACTATTTTGACACTTTATAGGACTGCCATGTTATTAAATGAACCCTATTCCACCGATATAAATTGTAAATAAAAATTCAACGGCGCAAAATCTAGTGCACCTTTAATGGTATAGAATCTGCACATCTCTGACTCTCGGCATCCAATACCCAATGTTGAAGTTTCTGCCAACACGATGACCTTCATTGATTGGTCGAGGTATCAGAAAATAGGTTAACAGATGTAGGACTCAATGCTTTTACTACACTCCTTCTACTCTTAAGATCGCAATTGACTTGCTTGCATCGCCGCACCAGTCACGCCAACCAAGGCTGCGTCTGAGTGCTGGTCATCCTCATAGCCCCCTTTGCATGCATCGCCGCACCCCTCGCACCAACCAAGGCTGTGTCAGAGTGCTGGCCATCCTCATTGCCCTCTTTGCTTGCATCGGCGCACCACTCGCGCTAACCAATGCAGTGTCAGAGTGCTGGCTATCTTCATAGCCCCCTTTGCTGGCATCGCCGCAGCATTCGCAACCACCAAGGCTGTGTCAGAGTGCTGGACATCCTCATAGCCTCCATTGCCTGCATCGCCGCACCACTCGCGCCAACCAATGCAGTGTCAGAGTGCTTGCCGTCCTCATAGCCCCCTTTGCTGGCATCGCTGTACCACTTGCGCCAATCTAGGTTGTGTCATAGTGCTGGCCATCCTCATAGCCCCCTTTGCTGGCATCGCCACACCACTCGCGCCAAAAAAGGCTGTGCCAGAGTGCTGGTCATCCTCATAGCCCCCTTTGCTTGCATCGCCGCACCACTGGTGTCAACCAAGGCTGTGTCAGAGTGCTGGCCATCCTGATGGCCCCCTTTGCTCGCATCGCCGCACCCCTCGCGCCAACCAAGGCTGCGTCAGAGTGCTGACCATCCTCATAGCCCCTTTTGCCTTCATCGCCGCACCACTCGCGCCAACCATGGCTGTGTCAGAGTGCTTGCCATCCTCATAGCCCCCATTGCTTGCATCGTCGCACCACTCGCGCCAACCAATGCAGTGTCAGAGTGCTTGCCATCCTCATAGCCCCCTTTGCTGGCATCGCTGCAACACTTGCGCCAACCAAGGTTGTGTCAGAGTGCTGGCTATCCTCAAAGCCCCCTTTGCTGGCATCGCCGCACCACTCGCGCCAACCAAGGCTGTGTCAGAGTGCTGGCCATCCTTATTGCCCCTTTTGCTTGAATCACCGCACCACTCGCGCCAATCAAGGCTGTGTGAGAGTGCTGGCCATCCTCATAGCCCCCTTTGCTGGCATCACCACACCACTTGCCCCAACCAAGGCTGTGTCAGAGTGCTGGCAATTCTCATAACCTCCTTTGGTGGCATCGCTGCACCACACGTGCCAACCAGGACTGTGTCAGAGTTCTGGCCATCCTCATAGCCCCATTTGCTTACATAGTCGCACTAATCGCACCAACCAAGGCTGTGTCAGAGTGCCTGCCATCCTTTTAGCCCCCTTTGCTTGCATCGCCGCACCAATCGCGCCAACCAAGGCTGTGTCAGAGCGCTTGCCATCCTCATCTGCCCATTTGCTTGCATCGCCGTACCACTCGCGCCAACCATGGCTGTGTCAGAGTGCTTGCCATCCTCATAGCCCCCTATTCTTGCATCGCTGCACCAGTCGAGCCAACCAAGGATGTGTTAGAGTGCTGGTCATCCTCATAGTCATTTTGCTGGCATCGACGCAACACTTGCGCCAACCAAGGCTGTGTCAGAGTGCTGACCATCCTCGGAGCCCCCTTTGCTTGCATCGCCCCACCACTCGCGCCAACAAAGGCCATGTCAGAGTGCTGGCCATCCTCATAGCCCCCTTTGCTTGCATCGCCGCGCCACTCGCGTCAATCAAGGCTGTGTCAGAGTGCTAGCCATCTTCGCTTGCATCGCCGCACCAATCGCGCCAACCAAGGCTGTGTCTGAGTGCTAACCAACCTCATAGCCCCTTTGCTTGCATCGTCGCACCACTAGCGCCAACCAAGGCTCTGTGAGAGCGCTTGCCATCCTCATCTGCCCCTTTGCTTGCATCGCCGCACCACTCGCGCTAACCAAGGCTGTGTCAGAGTGTTTGCCATTTTCATAGCCCCTTTTGCGTGCATCGCCGCACTAATCGCGTCAACCAAGGCTGTGTCAGAGTGTTTGCCATTTTCATAGCCCCTTTTGCGTGCATCGCCGCACTAATCGCATAGCCCCCTTTGCTTCTTGCATTGCAGCACCACTCGCGCCAACCAAGGCTGTGTCAGAGTGCTGGCCATCCTCATAGCCCCTTTGCTTGCATCGCCGCACCGCTAGCGCCAACCAAGGCTCTGTGAGAGCGCTTGCCATCCTCATCTGCCCCTTTGCTTGCATCGCCGCACCACTCGCGCTAACCAAGGCTGTGTCAGAATGTTTGCCATTTTCATAGCCCCTTTTGCTTGCATTGCTGCACCACTCGCGCCAACCAAGGCTGTGTCAGAGCGCTTGCCATTCAAATAGCCCCCTTTGCTTCTTGCATTGCTGCACCACTCGCGCCAACCAAGGCTGTGTCAGAGTGCTGGCTATCCTCATAGCCCCCTTTGCTTGCATTGCCGCACAACTCACGCAAACCAAGGCTGTGTCAGAGCGCTTGCCATCCTCGAAGCCCCCTTTGTTTGCATCGCCCCACCACTCGGACCAACCAAAGCATGTCAGAGTGCTGACCATCCTCATAGCCCCCTTTGGTTGCATCGCCGCACCACTCACACCAATCAAGACTATGTCAGAGTGCTAACCATCCTCATAGCCCTATTGCTTGCATCGCCGCACCACTCGCGTCAACCAAGACTGTGTCAGAGTTACAGAGGAAATTCTTTGTTGTTTTCCATCACCCGTAATGGAGGATACTTTTTTAGATCCAAATCATATTTCAAGTATTTCTAACAGAATCGGTCAGTCAATATACTTTAACACCCTCTGGCTACGGTTGCAAGCCCTCGTTTCATGATCATCCCAGCGTGATGACGCCAGTTGGAACTGCGCGTCGTCGCTGCACTGCCGGGGCTGGAATATTATATCCATCTTGGCACGAATTAGCCACAAGGACTCTGGGTGACAGAACGCCGTGCCCAGTGATGGGGGCAGATTGGTGGGACATAGAAAGCATGGTTCGCTTATCGGAGCAATGATATGCGAATCCTGCTATTTGTAACAATGATATTTCGTTAAAGGATTGGACCAATCCTTCTTCTAACCCACAGCTCCCATCTTGCCTTGACGCCTTCATTTCATCCTGATCCTGTCCGACCAATTATCCGCTCCAACTAAATTGTCTGCTGAAGCAAAATTGTCCAAAGTTCCATTACCGCCCGCCGCTAATTGCTTCTCCTGATGCGCTGATTAGGACCTGCAGCAAGTTGTCAATGATACGATATGTTTCGAAGGAGGAGTTGCCTGGTAATCCCAAGTCCCATAACACAGCAACAATGGCGATGCAAACTGCATTGAGTTTGTTTACTTTGGTGTTCAGGAACCCCCCATTGACTTCTAATACGAGACCTCTTAATATTTGATCCCATTACGGTCAGTTATTCCAAGCACACAATTTATTTCAAGAATCAGCTGGTCTTCGAGCCAGCAGCGGTGTTCTAGCTGTGGGGCTCCAGCTGTGGGGCTCTAGAGCTCCGACTCAATGTACCGTTTGTTGGCCGTTGTAAATCTCTTCCCTCGACCACTTGCCCAACAATGGATGGGCTGATTAGATTTTACTAAAAAAAAACGTGTTAATAACTGCCCCTTGTAATGAAATTAATCTTAACTTGGGCTTATCATAAATCCATTAGAATCAAGCGTGCAACATGTGTAAAAAATATGAATTATATTCTAATAACCATCATTTATTCTTTGCAGACATTCTGCCAATACCAAAGTTCAAAAACTTCTCAAAGTCCTATAACTTTCAAAGTTATATAACTTTCCTAAATAATATAATTTTGCAAAGTCCTTTACCTTTCCGATATCCTATAACTTTTCTAGGTCCTACACCTTTCCAAAGTGAAACTGCTGGCGTTGATTCTGCAAATGAAACCTTTGTTAGGAATTCAATATCCTCCCTGCTGAGAAAGATGCGAGCAGCAACAGCGCAGGAACACCAAAGTTCTTTACATCGACGAAACTCTTGGAGGGCTTCAGAATTTGAGATAAGTGAATTCTGGTGGTGATTTATATAACGCTCAGCCTCTCAGCCTCTAAAACCGAACCGTTTGGATTGCCTTGGAGTATGTCGAGAAAATGCAAATTCATCTCTGGTGAGCAAATAGTGTTGGTCGCTTATGCAGTCTGAAATATGCAACTTTTGAACACGTAACAAATGGGATATTCTGGTAATTGAGAGCTCTGTTACACAATGTGCAGATGATGTGCACAATGTGCAGATGATGTGCACAATGTGCAGATGATGTGCACAATGTGCAGATGATGTGCACAATGTGCAGATGATGTGCACAATGTGCAGATGATGTGCGCAACGTGCAGATGATGTGCACAATGTGCAGATGATGTGCACAATATGCAGATGATGTGCACAATGTGCAGACGATGTGCACAATGTGCAGATGATGTGCACAATGTGCAGATGATGTGCACAATGTGCAGATGATGTGCACAATGTGCAGATGATGTGCACAATGTGCAGATGATGTGCACAATGCGCAGATGATGTGCTCAATGTGCAGATGATAGAACCTATTTGATTTAGATGCCAGTGTGAAGTATTGGTGGCAAGTACGCGTAAATGATAGATATGTGATTCTCAAATATCAATGTAGGATCATGACTTTTTCTTGAACAAATGAGTCTCGTAATTCATCAAATGAACATTTTCTCTTCTAATGCGAACGCATGCACATGTGTACAAGAATATAGCAAATGATCAACAATCCTGCTCACAATAGCTTCTAATGATTGCACCGCTCCCAGAACACATCGATATCTGTCCAAAATTTTAGCAATTGATCAACAATTCTGCTCACAGCAAACGCTTAAAGATTGTACCGCCCAAAACACATCAATCTGCGTCCAAAACTCCAGCTAGTGATCAAAAACCTGTCTCACAGCAGCTGCCTAAAGATTGTACCGCCCAAAGAGAAGATCAACCTTTCCAGTGGAATTCTCGCCTGGCACTGATCGAGGTCCGTGCATAGTACGGTCAGAACACAACATCAACAGCTCCAAATTGTGACGTAGCTAGTCTGGTCGTGACGTAGTGACGTAGGGTTGAGTGGGTGTTAGGCAACTCCCACAACTGAAACCCTAAAAATGAAGATACAAATATTTTTTAGGGTTTCAGTTGAGAAACCCTTAAAGTAGTTCTAACTAATTAAAGGGTTTCAATTTTTTAGCTCATCAAAGAATCTTCACAGACATGGATACAGTTTTTTATTGTCATATTGTAACCCCAGTGATAAAAAAAAATTATTTGCTGGGATGAACCTGCCCTACAGATTTCTCTTTCCTACGTTGGATTGCATAATTTAACAATATTGTTAAGAACGGTTGAAAATGTCCCAACCGTCCTACTGTGCTATTATTATGAACTTGGACATGCTAAACAAACCAAAAAAATGAATGATTTCATGCAATGCAGATCAATATGATAAATTATGTTAGAGGCGAATTTGTTCAAACATAATTCGAAAACATTGCTCGTTGGCACCCGGGCCCAGTCGAAAGCTGGAAAGTTCAACGTTAGACATGGCGACCACAAGTGAAAGCAGACTCACAAATAAGCTGATCCGCTCTTAGACACTTCTGAAATACACCTGCCTATCAAATTGAGATAGAGCATGTCCCAGTTATCTGTGTTGGTATAGAAGCTCACACCTTGTGAATGATGGTGCATTTCAAACGAAGCCATTATAAGCCCCCCTCTCCCTTTATTTGTTATGATCTCTTCTCCCTCCCCCCGACCTTTAGTGTCTCTCTGCCCTTTATCAAGGGCTGCCGTTCCCTTATAGCACGACAAACTACCAAATAGTGCTACTGATGACCTAGAGATCTATGGGTTTGAAATGAGGGGAATATTTCAACTTTCTCTTCGTACTCCCTAAGTCGACTCTGATTGCTACTCTCGCGAGTGGTAGCTTAATGATCATTGAGGACCTTCTTGATGCTTCTATTTAACTTTATTTGTGTGAGGCGGTCGAAGATTTCGTTTCTGGAACAGCTTTTATGAGTTATTTTATAAACCGGGATGTAATTTGGTCCCTTTTCTTAACAAGTCAAGTCAATAAATACGTTCTACGACGGTGGTATTTTCTTCTTTCTCTCCGGTCTTTAGTTATTTGAATGCATGTTGATAAAAGAATAAACGTATCGATATCGGCCCTCAAACGTGCAAGAATCCGTGCAGTTGAGTGATGGAGCGACGCAGCCACAATTTAACCGTGAGTCTGTCTTGTCCTTCTTGATGACTAACTTAACAAATAAAATATCCTTCATCCTTGGGAAATATCCTTCATCCTATAGAAATATCCTTCATTCTTTGAAAGCGCTCACACGTCCTCTATTCTGTCTAACTAACGATCAAGCGTATAGCATATATCATAGTTACAATAGGAGCATCGATTATCTCGTCCCAGCTCCGACGAACGTTGAGCCAACAATACGAAGAGCAATCACAGTTACAGCGACCTACCGCAGTGCGTAGAATCAACCTATTAATTGGAACACTCTGGCTTTATTTTCTCTATAGGGTAATTAGATGAATCTTAAAAATTTTGATTAGCCTTCTTGTCTCAGCCTCTCTTCCTTGTTCCTGCGTTCTGACCCCTCACTTCTTTCTTTGCGTTCTTGCCCCTTTCTTTACTCTCTAGTACTCCTCCCCAGGCTTCCCGTTCCAGATTTATGCCCAGTCTTTCTATCTTAGCCTGCCCATTCCTTTTTTCGGTCACAGCTACCCTGCCACGGTGATCCTGCCTTTACCTTCTACCCAAGAGGGCCTTGCTCACACGTCCTACCCAGACTTACTGTCCCATCTTTTCTGTCCCAGCTTAACTGTCCCAGCCTTGTAGCACCAATCTTCCAGACCTTGCCTTTCTCCACCTGCTTTCCTGCCACGTATATCTGCCTCAGTCTCTAGCCTCATCCTTCATGTTCAACCATCCAGTCCGATTCTTTCTTGTGACGAAATTGTTTTGGTTAGTGAAAGATTCTACCAAAGTGTATCAAAATACAGTTGGATAGCTTGGCATTGTTCCATTTTTTTTAACAGCGAAGTGAGGCCTTTAGACCTAAATATTGAATGAAAGAACTACGACCACCAACCCCGATTATGAAGTCATACATTGGATGGTCTTGTTGTCATCGAGGAAGTCTTGCCTCAATCTATGCATCGTTCCTGTGCCTCACCCCAACCCTCCAATGTCTTTCTCCTATCCACTCCCTCCCTCAAGACTCATTCTTTCGTTTTGTGCCCCCATCAATACACTACAAAAGTCATCAGATCTCCCCGGCTATGCATATATTTATGTGACCGAGTAGTTGCGATAAAAAGTAACTGTTCCATGCAGCGTATCCTATCTGCTCTTGCGAGCCTCTCGTAATGGCCTCTATGCTACATTCGGGCGCGTTAACCTTTCGTAGTTTGATACCATATGCTTCTTCTGATGCGTCGAATTGCAGACCCAAGCCTATGAAATCTTTTATGATGCCAAGCGATATGAGAACAAGCTGTAATGGAAGCGACAAAAAGAGATTGGCCAGCCGGAATATTGAGCAGGACAGAGGAAGCTGTTAAGGAGAGCACTAAGAAGGAGATAGGTCAGCCCGGAATATTGAGCAGGGCAGAGGAAGCTGTTAAGGAGAGCACTAAGAAGGAGATAGGTCAACCAGGAATATTGAGCAGGGCAGAGTAAGCTTTTGAGGAGAGCACTAAGAAGGAGATAGGTCAACCCGGAATATTGAGCGGGGCAGAGGAAGATGTTAAGGAGAGCACTAAGAAGGAGATAGGTCAGCCCGGAATATTGAGTGGGGAAGAGGAAGCTGTTAAGGAGAGCGCTAAGAAGGAGATAGGTCAACCCGAAATATTGAGCAGGGCAGAGTAAGCTTTTGAGGAGAGCACTAAGAAGGAGATAGGTCAACCCGGAATATTGAGCAGGGCAGAGGAAGCTGTTAAGGAGAGCACTAAGAAGGAGATAGGTCAGCCCGGAATATTGAGCAGGGCAGAGGAAGCTGTAACGGAGAGCACTAAGAAGGAGATGGGTCAGCCCGGATTATTGAGCAGGGCAGAGGAAGCTGTTAAGGAGAGCACTAAGAAGGAGATAGGTCAGCCCGGAATATTGAGCAGGGCAGAGGAAGCTGTTAAGGGGAGCACTAAGAAGGAGATAGGCCGGACAGAATTTTGACAAGGGTACAGGAGGTTGTTCAGGGATATAACTTTAAATGAAAGGTCTGCGTTTTAGATTGAAGGTATTCTTACAACCATCGTCAGTATGATGAATTTGAAAATGTAATCAGATGGTTCTTTCTTGTTCATAGTTCAATATTTTAATTATTAGGTTTGTTCTGATGTCTTAATTGCCGGTATAAATAGAACCAACTTAAAACAAAAGAAGAAAAACAAGCACATACATTTGAACTTCACTTGGCAATACACCTCAATAAAAACTGCGTCATTCCAGTATCTTCTGCAAGCCTCCGCCCAACGCCTGCCTGGCCACTCTCATTTTGCTCCTCTTCATGCCTCAAGGCTACCTCTGCCTCCGCCACTCGACCCAATCCTCTCACTCGAGGCGACTTCCTTTTCACGAAGTCAGGACCCGGTACTTCAGCATTCCACGTTGGAGGGCATCAACCTGTAGCAGTTGTGGAGGGATGGTAAACACGGATAGACTGACGTGGGGTAAAATACCTGCTACAATACGGTTCCATTGCTTTGGCTTTATCAGTGTGGCTGCTGTATAAAGGAACACTGGGTGGCAATTCCCATCTAATTGTAGACAATATACCAACGTTTGCTCTACTGCAAGCCTGCATTGGGCTGCTTGAGAGGCAGGGCGGCTCTGGCTACGTGGTTCCGTTGCCTATTCGTGTAGCATCGGAAGCCACACGAGCTCGGGCAGACGAACAAACATTATCGGTTTATTGTGGTCGCACGTATCATCTCGTAAAAAATATGTGTTTGTGTACAACAACTCTAGCGCCTAACAATATTAACCCTTATGGCACCGAAACATTGCAATTTCAGAGTTAATTAATGACAACATCAGTTGCATGTGAGCCAATTGATGTGATATTGCTCGACAGTCTAAAAATTTTAGGATCATCAAAAAGCCAAGTGCATAACATTCCTAACGACCATCAGTTGTAGCTATTAGGATATTTGAATTCGTGAACAGGTGCCTTCCAGAGGAGGCCACTAAGTGCTCAACTAACACCTTTCGATCCATACATATGTTATATGTCAAGTTTGAAGGTCATCCGAAATAAAAATAAATGCTGATGGTTAAATGTCGAAGGATTTCATATCCCTCGGTTGGTTCAATTTCTGTCCCGGACACCAGCCTAAAAAAAAAATGGAGAATCTGCGTTTTTTTTTCGATTACTGTTAACTGAAACGGGCATAGAGTTCTATTTTTAAGTTGATCAAAACTTCTAACAGAATTCAGTTGGGAGCGTCGGAGGATATTTTACAATTTTGTTCACTCTGAAACCAATCACGGAGAAAAAAAATCAATTGGAATGACCGAGTACTTGAAAAACTTCTTTGCCATATTTCTTCTGCTACTCATGTTTTTATATGGACAAATTCAACTGGTAAAGTTGGGTCTAATTTTAACACTTTACGAAGGGGTACGGATATTAAACGCATCATATATCTTGAAATAATTGGATGCATAGTTGATCACAGCCGAGGCATATCATGTTAGATCAAATTGATGATTGTACTCAAGGAAGGATCGCACATGTGGGCCGAGTCTTGTTGTGTCATCTATATTTAAGTGCATCTCAACATCGAGCGCTAAAAAATCAATTCAAAAGACTATATTGAGAGAGCCATATCTCATATTCCTGGTTTTGATGAGGTATGGTATCTTCCAAGAACAGCTTACCCTCCAAGCACCATATATGACGCCAATGTTTACATCACCGCCAGCGATGTGTTATCTATCTGCCCATCCACATCCGGGTGAAGATGTTTCACAAGCTTCAACTAGTTTGGTCTACCGCGCCATCTTTACAAATGCCAAAAAATAACAATTGGGAGACATGGCAACCACGTGACTATTTTTGACCCTTTATTTTGAGTTACACCAGGCCTATAGCAGCTCCCTTCCCGTTGTTCTTCCTTGATGAAACTCTCTCTCGTCCAGTATAGCCCCATGTCTAACCCTGTGACACTTTATATTGAGTTACACCAGGCCTAGAGCAGCTCCCTTCCCATTGTCCTTCCTTGATGAAACTCTCTTCGTCCAGTATAGATAGCCCCATGTCTAACACTGTGACATTGCGCAGCCAGGCTGCAAGAACTACACGAGAGGAATGGGAAAGGAGGACTGTAGATACGATCAGAAAGGCTAATTGGATCTGTAACAGTACAAGGTAGCTGAGGTGGTATCTTGACAGAAGCAAAGTTAGCCACATGACACTTTGAAAAAACTCTGCTGGTAAAGATGAATGAGGAGGACAGCTCGGAAGGACAGAAAAATAGGGGACAGAGGATGGGGAAGGCGGCTAATTAGGGAGACTGTGACGTCACAATCGTGCAAGTAGTCAATTTGTATTGAAAGGAGCGTATATAGTCAGGAAAGTATTCTTCGATTGAAACTGATTGTTTGTATTCAAAATTGTTTGTGCTTAAAATGGGTACAAGCTACATATCCAGCAATCGGGAATATGCATAAAATTATAAAAAAATCCTAGCTTCTAAGGAGTACAAATGATAATTTTGAATTGCTTGTGTTGTAAAAAACACTATTTAATGATGGTCGAATCATCTGTTTTAAAAATACAATATGACGTACATTTTTGGCAAAAGTAAATGTTGACCTCTATTTCCATATCCCACACTAAGGCCTCTTGATAGTGACGAGAGTTTTTACCTTCACGCTAACCACCGACCAACTGCAGCCGACCTATGGGGGATATTTCATTATAAAGCACACGAACGTTCCAATTGATCCTCGTGGTTTGTGCTCTCCAGTCCCTTTGGTTTCGATTGGCCAATCCAATCACCGATCCCAATTCAATTATCCCGAGCCAATCCAGTTACCCGACGCGATTGGTGAACTCGGCTGACCAAAGCTTCATTCTGGGCTCGAGGTTGAATCTTCAAAGGCTCATTTTGATTCCAGCGCCCATTTATTTTTATTCATAAATTATGGTAGTTTATGTGCCTGTACAACAGTAATGTCATCTCAATCAAAATTGTAATTTACGAGTTTTCGAATTGCCCAGTGACTTCATTGTTTGTATTAGTGTGAAAATAAATACTAGTCCGTCACCCCTCGATATAAAGAGAATAAATTAGATAGTTGAGAGTGTGAACAACACTGATGATATCTGACTTTGTATCACGATTAACCATTTCCCTTTACTTAATGCATAAAATACATCTCCCTCCACATTCCCCTCTATATTTCCCTCCATATTTCCCTCCACCTAAAACATTCCCCTTGACCTAATACATAAATCAGTAAAGCAGACACTCCAGCGTTACGTCGTCTTCAAGTAATTACTTGCACATGTTGTGATGCATTGCATCTTAGAGCCTCCAACAGCATCAAATGATGCGCGCTCCTCTCATTGTAAATGAGAGAAATTAAATCACTTGGAGCGCTAAGAACGTCTGTAAAACACCTGGAAAAACGCCGTGAAAAGGGACGACAGAATTTGCTCTTTAAGAAATGGGTGTTGTTGCTCGTTGATGGTTTATAATCACGGCATTTTATTTCCTGACAAATAAACACGACTGCAGCACTGTCCTTTCTCCCTTTCCAAATATCCCTGGCTGCAGTACTGTCTTTCCTCTCCTGCCAAATAGCCCCGGCTGCAGCACTGTCCTTCCTCTGTTGCCAAATAGCTCCAGGTGCAGCATTGTCCTTCCATCTTTTCCAAATATCTCCGGCTGCAGAACTGTCCTTCCTATCTTACCAAATAGCCTCGGCTGCAGCACTGTCCTTTCTCTCATGCTAAATAGCCCCGGCTGCAGCACTGTCCTTCTGCCCTTGTCAAATAGCCCCGGACGCAGCACTCTCCTTCCTCTTTTGCCAAATATTCCCGGCTGCAGCACTGTCTTTCCTCTCTCGCCAAATAGCCCCGGCTGCAGCACTGTCCTTCCTCTCTTTTCAAATAGCCCGGCTGCAGCATGGTCCTTTCTCTCATGCCAAATTTCCCCGGCTGTAGCACTGTCCTTCCTCTCATGCCAAATAGCTCCGGCTGCAGCACTGTCCTTCCTCTCTTTTCAAATAGCCCCGGCTGCAGCATGGTCCTTTCTCTCATGCCAAAAAGCCTCGGCTGCAGCACTGCTCTTCCAACCTTGTCAAAGGGCACATTCTGTAGCACTGCCTTTCCCCTAGCCAAATGGCCTCAACAAGGCCCATCCAAAAGAATGGAGTGTTGAGTTACCGTTGGGTCTTTGTTAAGGAAAATAAATTTGTTTAAGCAAACCTGGAAGACACAAAGGAGCGCGAGGAAATACTTCCCCTGTGTTTCCTCACTCGGCGTACATTTTAACGAAAACTCTGTGTACTCATTACTGTGTATAAACAACAGCATTCGTTTTCAATCGAATGACACACCTATGAAAATGTTCTTCCTCGTGCAATAACGTTGGGCACTCATGCCAGTGCCAGTGGCACTGATACAATATTACGTAACAATGAAGAATACAATAGCAAGTAACAGGAAAGCTGAATTGCAATCTGAACAAATGCTTGCCCGCACTTCCTCCTGAAGACGTCCTGAAGTGGGGCGTATCAGAGCGCCAGTCCGCCAGGAAGCGACGTACCCGAGGACAGAGGAAACCGTGATGCTGCTCGACACTCTCTTTATCATAAGCTTGCACATCCTCAGTTATTACCTCCATCCCTTTGCTACACCCAAAGATTCATCTCCAGGGGGCAATTTCAGTCGCTTCATCCCTACCTTCCCTGACTGAAAGAGTGTTTGGGCAGTCTAGGGTAGACCACAATGCATGAAGTTGACGTGTGTTTGAAAATAGACGAGCAGAGTTCATGTGTCTTTTTAACGCCTGCCGAAGTTGTGGACTGATGTTGATGACTGATGACGCTGGTGTGTATAGCCTGTAGGCGTTGAGGACTGATGACGCTGGTGTGTATAGCCTGTAGGCGTTGAGGACTGATGACGCTGGTGTGTATAGCCTGTAGGCGTTGAGGACTGATGACGCTGGTGTGTATAGCCTGTAGGCGTTGAGGACTGATGACGCTGGTGTGTATCTCCTGTTGACGTTGAGGACTGACAATGTAAGGGTTAAGTCATGTTGATGCTGTGGACGGATGACATCCTGGTTTTGCGGCTGTTGACGTTGTGTCTTATCTCAGTTTGGACCCGGGAATGTGATATGTTATATATACGTTTTAAGTTTTTGACTTTTGACTTTGGTGTGGGAAGCAACTCATTTAAATTTGAAACATATTTTCACTACAACCAGGAATAATAGTTCAGAGTTTTCAACACAACCAAGCCTAACAGTTCAGTGTTTTGAATACAATCAAGCCTAATGTTTAGTGTTTTGATCACAATCAAGCCCAATAGTTCACTGTTTTCACTTTGACCGGGCATGATCATTCAGAGAACCAGCCTTTGAATTCTAAGGAAATCGTATTTGAAGCCCCCAGTACTGCCTCACATATCCTTTACTCTGATCTTAACTCGCTCTTTCTAACGACTCACTGAGGCAGGAAGAAGTGATCAATGAGTACGGTAGCCCTCCACCTTTCTTCCTCAACTTCCTCCCCTCACCCCCCCCAACTGCCACCATTGAGCCTCCTATTGCATCCATCAGAGTTGCCAGAAGCCCGTGATCACTCCTTTATATCCTGTACCCCGTAATCTGATCTATCAGGTATCCTTGGCATCGCTTCCTGTTTCCCGAAACAGATGATGCTCGTCTTCACAGCCTGTGTCGTCTTTCCTACGATTAATCAGCAGCGATACAGTGTGTTAACTACATTTAATGGTCAGTGGTATTCCTACTGAAGCAGATCTGTGGTTACCACACTCCTCAATTCAGTTTGTTAATCGTCCAATTGGCGACGAAGTAGACAGATTGTGGGGAGCGGATTAGTAGACAGACTGTGGGAAGCGGATTAGTCGAAGTAGACAGACTATGGGGAGCGGATTAGTCGAAACAGACAGAGTGTGGGGAGCGGATTAGTCGACAGACCGTGGGGAGTGAATTAATCGAAGTTGACAGACTGTGAGGAGCGGATTAGTCGAAGTAGACAAACTGTGGGGTAGACAGACTGTGGGGACCAAATTAGTCGACAGACTCTGGGGAGCGGATTAGTCGAAATTAACAGACCGTTGGGAGCGGATTAGTCGACGGACTGTGGGAAGCGGATTATTCAAAATAGACCAACCGTGGGAAGCGGATCCGTCCACAGACTGTGGGGAGCGCATAAGTTGAAGTAGACATACTGTGGGGAGCGGATTAGTCAGCTGACTGTGAGGAGCAGATTAGTCGAAACAGACCGACCGTGGGAAGCGGATTAATCGACGGACTGTGGGAAGCAGATTAGTCAAAATAGACAGACCGTTAGCGGGTTAGTCGGCAAACTGTCGGATACGGACCAGTCCAAGTAGACAGGCCGTAGGGAGCAGATAAGTGGATAAGTCAAAGCTGACAGACTGTAGTGAGCATAGTAGTCGGCTCCCGGCCGCGCCTTTGGTTGCCTTTAAAACTCCTTTAATGTCTAGAAGAATCACGAATTTGAGGAAATTGGGGCCCATTTGATCCATACTTTGTGAGGGTGGGAGAAGGAAAAGGTTAGAGAGGTGGGGGAGGTGAATGTTTTGTGTGGGAAGGGGGAATACAGGCGGGGTCTGGGGCGTCGCTGTGCTCATGGAGGTGTGGCCTGGGGCGTCGCTGTGCTCATACTGATTCATACAATCACTCTTTGTTTATATTTTTGTATTTTGAAATGACGGTCGATTTAAAGGAACCAGTAGGTATAGTTTGGCTAGAAAATTCGCCAGTTCTGCGGCTGGAAAACCTAATTTTTTCACCATATATTTTTTATTTTAATTCGGCCTGGTACGCTTGAACTGCCCAAATGGAAGGTGAGATATCCACGGCAATCATCCAGCAATAAATGCATTTGCCATGTGCATGATTTTATTGGGGTTTTATGATCTTCTATTGGAAGACATGTCGTGTAATTTGCATATTTAATATATTTTAGGCTAACAGAATCTGAATAAACAAAATCCGACTTACTTTGATTCGATGCCGTCGTAGCAAAGATCAGAAGCGCGTGTAAATCCTTCCCAAAAAAAAAACATCAAGCCGTTCTGTTTCGAGTCCCATCTGAGGAAAAAAGAACCCACCATAAAACTACCATGTAACGAAAACAAAACATCGAAACAAGAAGAGTCCACAGAAGATGCATCGTAAACACGCGTCTCCTATGAGTGTCACCCCTGGCGGCAGATGGCGCCTCCACACGCCAGGAATTTATTGAAGACCATTTCTTTCGTTTCCTAGCTACAGAGAACGCATCTTTGTTGCATTGACTGGCCATTTCCTGAAAAGCTTAGGGGGAAGTATTGGGGACAGCAGAAGCGCTTTCGTTTGAAGGGAGGGGCTTCGTCTGTTTCTTTGTGGTGGGATAATAAATGCAAAGATTAGGATTGCGGCAATACTTCTGCGTTTCTGCATTATTTCGGATACATCGGTTTCAATTTGACCTGGTAAGATTACATTCAATAGTGTATGCGAGCCGATTATTATTTTTAAAATTAAACTGGTATAATAAAACTATTTTAATTATATTCGACAGTATCGCTGGAGCGACGACAACGAACTAGGAAAAATGTTTTATGCATATACAAATACTATTAGGACTACTTAAATTTATTGGCTTCCATTGGATTTCGAATATTCCAAACATTTCTTCTGGATTCATAAATTTATTTTGAATACGAAGTGCATTTGAGGTGGTCTCGCCAGAGCAGATTTAAAGGAGTTCTATTTACATTGAAATTTATATCTATGAAAATTAATACTTATGTACATATACACATACATATATGAATATAAATACATAAATATGTATATTCATATATTTGTATATACATATACATATTCGGATATATATATA
>SDVV010004195.1:0-20454 GCA_016164225.1 Gammarus roeselii
GCAACAGGCTCACTCTACCTGCAACAGGCTCACTCTACCTGCAACAGGCTCACTCTACCTGCAACAGGCTCACTCTACCTGCAACAGGCCTATACTCTACCTGCAACAGGCCTATACTCTACCTGCAACAGGCCTATACTCTACCTGCAACAGGCCTATACTGTACCTGCAACAGGCCTATACTCTACCTGCAACAGGCCTACACTCTACCTGCAACAGGCCTACACTCTACCTGCAACAGGCCTACACTCTACCTGCAACAGGCTCACACTCACTCGGCAGCACAACCGAGAGGCTAAGTTTGAAACCCTCCCAGGAACTGGTCTATACTGCTTCTGTAACAAGCCTACACTTACTCAGGAGTATATCAGAGCTGATAGGCCTGCCAATCTACCAGAAACAGGCCTATACGCTTCCAGAAACAGGCCTAAGCTCATCCTGAAATAGGCCTATGCTCCACCTGTACCAAGCATATTCTTACTCAGCAGCATATCCTAGATGGGGCTCGCAAGTCTACCAGGAATAGGCCTATACTCTACCTGTATCAGGCCTATACTTCCTCAGCAGCAAAACAGAGCTAAAAGGGTTGAAACTGTACCGTGAATAGGCCTATACTCTGCCTGCCCCTGGCCTATACTTCCTCAGCAGCATATCAGAGCTGAAAGGGTTGAAACTGTACCGTGAATAGGCTTATACACTGCCTGTACCAGGCCTATACTTTCTCAGCAGCCCATCAGAGCTGAAAGAGTTAAAACTGTACCGTGAATAGGCCTATACACTGCCTGTACCAGGCCTATACTTCCTCAGCCGCCCATCAGAGCTGAAAGGGTTGAAACTGTATTGTGACCAGGCCTATACTCTGCCTGTACCAGGCCTATACTTCCTCAGCAGCATATCAGAGCTGCAAGGGTTGAAACTGTACCGTGAATAGGCTAATACACTGCCTGTACCAGGCCTATACTTCCTCAGCAGCCCATCAGAGCTGAAAGGGTTGAAACTGTACCGTGAATAGGTCTATACTCTGCCTGTCTCAGGCCTATACTTCCTCAGCAGCATATCAGAGCTGAAAGGGTTGAAACTGTACTGTGAATAGGCCTATACTCTGCTTGTACCAGACCTATACTTCCTCAGCAGCAAATCCGAACTGAAAGGGTTGAAACTGTACTGTGAATAGGCCTATACTTTGCTTGTACCAGGCCTATACTTCCTTAGCAGCATATCAGAGCTGAAAGGTTGAAACTGTACCGTGAAGAGACCTATACTCTGCCTGTACCAGGCCTATACTTCCTCAGCAGCAAATCAGAGCTGAAACGGTTGAAACTGTACCGTGAATAGGCGTATACACTGCCTGTACCAGACCTATACTTCCTCAGTAGCATATCCGAACTGAAAGGGTTGAAACTGTACCGTGAATAGGCCTATACTCTGCCTGTCCCAGGCCTATACTTCCTCAGCAGCATATCAGAGCTGAAAGGGTTGAAACTGTACCGTGAATAGCTCTATACTCTGCCTGTACCTGGCCTATACTTCCTGAGCAACATATCAGAGCTGAAAGGGTTGAAACTGTACCGTGAATAGACCTATACTCTGCCTGTACCTGGCCTATACTTCCTGAGCAACATATCAGAGCTGAAAGGGTTGAAACTGTACCGTGAATAGGCCTATACACTGCCTGTATTAATTTTCACCGTCAAAGGCCTCCTGCAGCTTCTCGATCTCCTGGTCAGAGGTCATTCCGGTTCTCGCCATCGTGAAATCTTCTGTGACGTCATGTGGTCTCACCTCAAGGGTCAGTGTTGGTGCAGCTGCAAACATTGAAACACAGATTGATCATTAGTTACAATCATACGGACGATCGTTGCCGTAAATGTATAATTTCGTCCAAAACTAGTTGTTCTAAAGACTGCCTCATCTCACTCTGAGCCTGTGAACTTTTGAAGCTCCCTCAGCTGATCGACGGTGAAAATTTGCCTGACAATTAGAACAGTCAGAGATTGGTACGAGATTGTATCTAGATACATTTTCTCATACTGTCCGATTACCAAGGGTATAATTTGGATACGTAATTTGAGAACGAGTTTGGACAGAGAATTCTCCCTTTATCTGGTTACACTTCGTAGCGGTCATGGACTGTGACCTTTGCCTGCATGATGGAACACGCGGTATACTGGGGCACAAATAGCGGTTACACTTCGTATCTAAGCCCAATAGCGGTCATGGTCGGTGACCTTTGCCTGCATGATGAAAGTAGAAGTAGTATTATGATTTTGTTATCCACCGGAGTCCCACCGCGAAGTAATGCCGACTCCCCGTAAGGCAACTAGGAGTGGCAGAGTAGGCTCAATGTAGATTACGAGTAGGTTCAACGTAGATTCAGAGTAGGTTTAACGTAGATTCAGAGTAGGTTTAACGTAGATTCAGAGTAGGTTTGACGCAGGTACAGAGTAGGTTTAACGCAGATATAAAGTAATTTTAACATTGATACAAAGTAAATTTGGTATAGATAAAGTAAATTTAACACATATACAGAATAGGTTTATCGCAGGTATAGAGTAGGTCTAACGCAGATACAGAGTAAGCCTAGCGCAGATACAAAGTAAATTCAGCATAGATACAAAGTAAATTTAACATTTGTACAGAGCAGGTTCAATGCAGACATAGTAGGTTTAGCGTAGAGGAGTGGTAGCAGCCCCTCAGTTATCCAGCGGAGCTCCAACGTGCAGTCACCGAGTGCACCTCCTCAAGGCACGACGATCCGTTGATTCTGCACTGCTTCGTACACGAAGTTAAAGTTAAAATGATCAAACATTACGATCAGATTTTGATTCAAACTTCGTTACTTTTACACGGTTTCATATATGCCTGTGTGCTTTCCGAAAGCGATCAGTTTTATCCGGTGTTCCGCTTTTGTGAGCAGGCGTTGCAGGTTGCACGGGAGGCTCATGAAGGCTCGTCGGGCTCCTGTGAGTGCATCACAATCTAGAAGTAAGAGTTTCACGCTGATTGTAACTTGGTGGCAACAGGGGCATGGTGGTGCGTTCGGTCCCATGTCTACGTCCATAAGGTGGTTGTGAGTTATCCTCGTGTGACCTGTGCATAGACGGTTAATGAACAATAGGTCTCCCTTATTAGGAAACCTGGTGTCCCACTCTCCCACGGATGGTTTCACTGCAAGCATCTTTTGTCGACTCTGTTACCCAGAGTCGTTCCATCGTGATTTTATACGTTAGGTAATGACTGGGAACCAGTCTCTGTAATGTACAGAGATGAATTGCTCTTGCTGGGTAGAGGTAGAGGCCTCTTGGGGTAGGGTGGCCGAACGCGAGATCCCCTCGCCTATGGCTGCAGCTCCCACTCCGTCCGATGTTTTGGAGCAGTCAGTGTATATATGGCGGTGCTCAGAGTACTGTTCATCGAGTAGTCGTGAGGATTCTCGGCGGTACGCATTGATTGGGGTTGTTGCTTTGGGGTACGTCAGCTAATCTAGGTTGACCAGTGGTGGGCTAATCATCCACGTTAGTGTGTTGTTTTGAAGAATTCGATAGGCTTGATTGCTTTGCGTCTGATGTTCAGCGAGGTCAGTAAGTTGTCCACGCGTAGAGAAAAGGGTGGGCATATGTTGTTCTTAGACGCAAAGAGGCGTTTATCAAGAATGTTGGTGACGTCACTGAGTGCTGGGCTATTGATGTAGCTCCTTTCTTGAAATAGTACTGTAGTGAGAGTTTGTCTCTCCGGAGCAAAAGAGGAAGCTCGTTAGCAAGCACGTTCAGGGATTCGATATGTGGATCGGAACGCACCGGTTGTGATACACAGGGCTTTACTTACTATGATGGAGAGAGGTTCTAGGGTGGTTTTGGCTGCTGAACCGTAAACAATTGCTCCTTAGTCAATGCGCAAGCGTATAAATGTTCTGAATAACGTCATGCCAGTGTCCATATCGGCTCCGAATTTCAAGGATGTTACAGAGAGGATAACTCCGGCGGACTTTTTGCAGCGAGTCTCCAGAACTGCAATACGAGGTCGCCGTATGAGTTTAGGGTCCCACACAAAACTGAGGAATTTTATTGATTTCTCATATACTAGCGGAGTGCTGTTCAGCGTTAGGGCTGGTTTCATGTGTAAGCCGGGCAAAAGAGTAGAGTGCATGCTTTTCGTTATAGAGGGCGAAAATCGGAATCCGTTTAAGGTGGCCCAGTTTCCGACTAGGCTTAGACATTTTTGAAGTTCTTGTTGAATTGTTAGGAGGCTAGGGTGCTTGTAGCTTATTTGTAAGTCGTACACGTCTAGGGATGAGAGCAGTCTTCCGTCGGGTGGGAGAATGTCTGCTATCTGGTCGATTTTGAGTATAACCGAGTGACACTGAGGACGCTTCCTTTTGGGACGCCCATTTCTTGCGAATAGGATGGTGACAGGGTGTCGCGGACCTTAACCCTGAAGGTGAGATTCTGCAGGAATTGGTGGATATAACGTGGTAAGTGGCCTCACAGCCCTTTGCGGTGGAGATCCTTCATGATGCCATATTTCCAGGAAGTATCGTATGCTTTTTCCACGTCGAAAAAAATGGAAACCACGTGTCCCCCTCGGACAAGTGTCAGTCCAATGTCAGATTCCAGTCTTACAAGGTGGTCCGTCGTTGAGTGGCGCTTGCGGCCGCCACACTAGATGATGTTCAGGCCTGCATGCATGCATATCAAGGTAGTCGACAAGACGCGTATTTATCATTATATTTATTATTTGCTTTCATGTTCCACCGGAGTCCCAACGCGAAGTTAATGCAGACTCCCCCGTAGGGCGGTCGTATTTATCATTCATTCCATGGTCTTGCTGAGGACGCTGGTATGAGCGATGGGGCGATAGTTATGCGAGTGACCGTGAAATTTCCCGGGTTAAGGTATTGGGATAATTATAGATTCCTGCCATTGATTGGGATAAAATGAGTTTGAGGACAGAGTGTTGAACACTACTAATAAGTGCTCACTGGCGCCATCTGGGAGATTTTTGATCATGTTGATGTGTACCCAGTCTGACCCAGGTGAAGTTTCACGTGTGTGGTCTAGAGCACTCTGTAGTTCGTGGAGGGAGAAAGGTTTGTTGTAGGCCTCTTCGTTTCTAGAAGTAAAGTCAAGATGTTCACTTTCTCGAAAGTTCTTCTCCAGTTGGAAAGCAGCCGTGTAGTTCGTTGATTGCGAAGTCTGGCTAAACGTCTGAGCTAGTTTATTTGCGATTTCCGAGTGGGAAGAATAAGTTCTGCCTCAGTCAGAAAGAATGTTAATAGGTCGCTCGAGTTTTCCCTGAATACGTCGATTTTTTTCCCCACCTGGGAAAAGCCCAGCTCTCAAGTTTCTTCTCCAATAGGAGTTTTCGGTATTCAGCAGATGCCCTTTTTCACAATACTCGGTTCCTAGGGGACCGTGTGTGTCGGTAAGCATGGTAGAGCTTTTCACGCTTATGTCTTGCTTCTTGCACCTTCGGCACCACCATGGTTTTGGAAAGAAGGTTGAAGGGGCATATTGGGGAATGCTTGCCTCGGCTGCAGCTTGGAACTTATCGTATAGTTGGGCGACGATTTCATGTTCCGAAATGTTTTTGGAGATGTTGTCCATATAACTCCACGCGATGTGTGCTGAGTATTCCCCACAGCTGGCTTTCCGGTAGTTGAATCGAAGTTCTTGTGGGGCAGGGTTTCTTGGTTGGTAGGTAAGAATCGATATGATGCCTGGGTTGGTTATGGTCGCTGTCGTGTGTTGAAGGCAAAACTCCCCAACCGAGTTGGGGTGCCAGAGTAGGGGAGCAAATAGATAAATCGATGGCAGTTTCACTTTCGGGGATGATTCGGGTGGGTTGTCCGTCGTTGAGAAGGACCAGGTTGTGAGTGTTTATGGTGTTAGCCATCATCACTCCCCTGGGGTCTGTTCTCACGCATCCCCATGTTACATGGAAGCTGTTGAAGTCTCCAAGGAGGAGTATTGGTGAGGGTAGTTGGTTTAGTAATTAGGTCAATAGTGCTTCAGAGAGATCATAGCTTCTTGACGAGTAGATATATACCACTGTTATTTGCCTTGAGACGCATATCTTTATGGCGATAGCTTGGAGTTCTTTCCTCAGGGGAAGGGGGAGGTGAAGTACGTTTTGGCGGATCATAAGTGCCACTCCGCCGTCAGCAGTCACGTTGGTGTGGCCTTCGCGGCGGTGTATATGTTTTTGGGTGATTTTGAAGGTGGCGGTCTCTCGGAGTTTGATCTCTTGGAGGCCTATCAACAAAGGTTTATAGGTGGCGATTAAGGATAGTAATTAGTCTTTCTTGTTTCAGAGTCCCTGGCAGTTCCACTGGAGTAGTGTGGTGTTCATTTTGAAGGCTGTTCGCACTCTGACCTTGATGATCTTGAGTGATCGCGTGATTTGCTGGAGCTTTTGCGGTGCGTGTGTTTTGGGGTTTGCCCAGGGGTTTTGGGTTGGGAGTGTTCACGGGAGTGTCTGCCTTCGATGTAAGGTGGTCTTCTGTGGTTGCTGCGGTCGCGGCTGCGAGTGCTCTTGTAGGAAGACGAGGGTGTGTGCTTTTCGTGTTTGCTTTGTGAGAGAGTGCGCTCTTCTTCTGTGGTAGCCTTTTTTTATCTGCGTGGGTGGTTGTGTGAAGTGCGTGGTATTTGGGCCAGGTAAGATGACTGGTTGTGCAGCGGTCTCGTGTATGAGCTGTTCATGATAAGTGCTGTCAGCGACGCCGTGATCGTTCTCGCTGGTGGCGTGTTCGTTTGTCGGGTTTGTTAACGGGGGATCGTGTCCCTCGCGGTGGTTTTCCGCGAATGGAGACGCATTTGAGACAAGCGCAGGTAGTTCTGAGTATTGGTCCTGGTAGGCCCTTGTTTGAGAGTTGTTACTGATCATTTTGCTCAGTGGCGCCTGGGTATCGGGGGTTTCTGCATCTCTTTGCCTTTTCGTTTTTATAGTAGTGAGCCTTCCTGCGTGGTTGACTGCGGGGAATGCATCCATCTCGTCGTCCTCCTGATCTCTGCATAAATAATTTCTAGGACTTTGCGTCTCTGTGCGGGCGCTGGGCGGAGTGAGGAAGCACTGCAGCGAGGGAGGGGTGTTGGGATCTTGTTACGATGTTGGTACGATGTTGTTCTGATGATGTGTGGATGTCGTCGGGGGAGTTTGGTTGAAGTGTCAATTTGACTGCTTTGGCATAATTGAGGCGGTTTGGGTTATTGTCTTTCCAGATTTGGATGGCTTGTTTCCGTGTAACTCAGCGTTCGTTTTGTGTCATTATTTCTTTTTGGTTCATGTGTACTGGGCAGTCGCGGTCGCTTGCCTTGTGAAAGCATGAGCAGTGGTAGCATTTAAGGGGGGGGGGGAACTGTGCAGTCTTTTCTGTCGTGCTCGCCAGCGCATTTCTTGCAACATTGGGGTGTATGTGGCTGGCAGCATGCGATGACGTGGCCGTATTCAAGGCATTTTTTGCACATTGGGGTTCATGCTGCAACTGGGTGGGTTTTGGTTCTTCCTTGTTCACCAGGGATTTGAATTCCGGTGCGTCGTCTCCCGGGGAGGTAATTTGGTATGCAATAGAACTTGCGTTACGCGATTTTATCCATGCTGCTTGACGAACTTCGGTAACTCCGTAGTCTTCAGCTAGACCTTCAGCGAAAGCACAGAGGTCTGTTATAGGCGTGTACCGGGAGGTGTATTTAATTCGTTTGGTATCGTTGAAAGACGGATGTATTTCTAATGTGACTGAGTTTGTTTATGTGAGTAATCTTTTGTATAGCGTTGCTTTGCTCACGTTCTGTGACGTAGGCCAAATATTTCTTTCCCTGTCGTTGTATTTCTTTCGGTTTTCCTCCTAATTGTTCGATGAGTGACTTCATCATTATAAATGGGTTGGCTGAAAAGGAAACATTGTTTGCACCACTTTCTTTGAACGTTATGAGGAAGTGGGTGGGAAACGAGGCCAATCTCCTCTCCCTGGTAGGAGGATCAGTTTGGGAAGAGCGCATCGAGACTACAGCCTCTCGTCGCCCGACCCCGTGATCTATCTGGTATTGGAGGATCGCTCTCTCCTTCTCCTCCTCTAGGCAGTCTGTGTCCGGTGGGGTGTCCGTCTATTTTGCAATAAAAACAGTGATGTTCTTCAGTGCTGTTCCTTGGACTGGCATGACTGGGGATCTTCCCGTTTGTCATGGTTGTCCTGTGAGCAGTATGAGCATCTTTGTTTACCGTTACAGTTTCCGCTCGTGTGTCCGTATTTCTGGCTTTTATAACATCGCATCGGACGTCTCTCAAATGGTGTAACCTTGGTTTTGGTGGCGCAGAAGGGAAGGTCTAGATGTTCTGGTGGAGTAGGGCAGTTGAATTTCAGTATTAATGCTGTGGCAGTCTCCCTCTTTGGTGTGATCTTCGGTCTTCGTGTTGAATGAGTCCAGTGGTGTACTCCTCGATTTCCTTCTTCGGAATATCTTCAACGTAGATCAAACCTGGACTTGTAGAGAAAGTCGGGTGTAACACTATTTTGCTTGGCTTTCCACAGAGGCTGTTTTTGAAGCGAATCTTATCACTTTGAAGTTTTGTGTCTACTCTGATTTCAAAGCCCTCGTCGCCGCTGGTGGCGACGCTCAGGACTCGGCGGCCAGTGAAGAAGCTCAGCTCTTTTCGCCGAGTGTATGGACTGATGTCCGGTCAGTTGTTGGCGTCGAACGTGATCTTCAGGTGTTCGGGAAAGGTTGGACTAGTGTTGAAAAAGTTGTGTTCATTGAATGGCGTGTGTTGCTTCCTCCTTGCAGCTCTTGGAGCTCTTTTTTTTTGTGGTGTGAAGAGTTGTCGAAGTTGTCGTCGGACTCAGAGGTGGAGGTACTTGTGTAAGTTACGGGTTCTTTAGTTAGTTTGTTTTTCACTACTTCGTGGATATGGAGGAAAATGGTCTTGACATGACCCTCGAGTCTCTTTGGACTGTCGTCAATTGTGCTAGGTTCTGCGGCGAGAACTTCTGCTTCCTGTTCAGAGAAGCCGGTCGCTTAGCTTAGCAGATTCAATATTTCTTTGACCTTCTTGGTCAACTCGTCGGTGCGGTCGTCCCGCCGGTCGTCTTCCGCCAATGTGGCGTTGGTCATCTTGGAGAGGCTAATGTTCTTGGCCGTTGGAATCTTGTCTTCGGTTCTCTGGAAGGGACGCTGGTCCTTCCTAAATGGAGTTTCTTTCGACTCTCCATCGGCCCCCTGGTTCGTGCCAGGGGTCAGGGAGTTAACTTTAGAGGCCTCTTAACCGGCTTTACTGATGTTAAGCTACGTTATATATAAAGTATCACAAACAATGCAAGCAAACGTGTGGTTCAAGGTCCCAGCACAAACTAGGGACCAGCCTGTGATACCCGTTAGTAATCAGTGTGTGAACAAATGCGAATTCCTCTGGAACACAAATCGCGGTTACACTTCGTATCCAAGCCAATACCGATCATGGTCGGTTGCCTTTGCCTGCATGATGAAAGACTGTATACTGGAGCACAAATAGCGGTTATACTCCGTATCTAAGCCCAATAGCGATCATGGTCGGTGGCCTTTACCTGCATGATGAAAGACACTGTATGCTGGAGCACAAATAGCGGTTACACTCCGTATCTAAGCCCATTAGCGATCATAGTCGGTGGCCTTTGCCTGCATGATGAAAGACACTGTATGCTGGAGCACAAATAGCGGTTACACTTCGTATCTAAGCCCAATAGCGATCATGGTCGGTGGCCTTTGTCTGCATGATGAAAGACACTGTATAATGGAGCACAAATAGCGGTTACACTTCGTATCTAAGCCCATTAGCGACCATGGTCAGTGGCCTTTGCCTGCCTGATGAAAGACACTATATACTGGAGCACAAATAGCGGTTACACTCCGTATCTAAGCCCATTAGCGATCATGGTCGGTGGCCTTTACCTGCATGATGAAAGACACTGTATGCTGGAGCACAAATAGCGGTTACACTTCGTATCTAAGCCCAATAGCGATCATGGTCGGTGGCCTTTGTCTGCATGATGAAAGACACTGTATAATGGAGCACAAATAGCGGTTACACTTCGTATCTAAGCCCATTAGCGACCATGGTCGGTGGCCTTTGCCTGCATGATGAAAGACACTGTATACTGGAGCACAAATAGCGGTTACACTTCGTATCTAAGCCCATTAGCGATCATGGTCGGTGACCTTTGCGTGCATGATGAAAGACACTGTATACTGGAGCACAAATAGCGGTTGCGAATACCCATGAAAATTATTCGATAGTTTTTAGAGGCGGAGGATTGGAACCTCGGTGAAGTATATAATCTTTACAGTACATATAAATTATAGGTCTCATTACCGCTACCAAGATATTTCAAAAGGAAGAGGATGGCTCCCTCCCAGGAGGATAATCTTCAACAAATATCTACGCGAAATGCACATCACCATAACAATGGTATCCTACCATAGCAGCGTATGATCAACTCATTTAACATCTAATCCGTTTAGTTGCCTTTCAACTGAGGCTTCGAGATGCACCATATTTATAAATAGCGGACCTTCTATACCTCCACGGGCAGATGGTGCACTGTCAGCCCAACGTTGATTTAAGCAGTTTCTAGATTTCGACAAAGTTCCTGATCTCCAGCAGCAGCTGGCTCGATTTTGGTGGGATCATCGACATCACACCAACAGGACCGTTTCACCGCTGACTACAAGATGGCATCAATGACCTACGACCTGGTTGGGGCTAGTGAATTGGCATCGTTGACACCCTAAAACAAGTCCTGCCTGATTGATGATTCGATCATTGTCCAGAAGATGTCAAGGAGACGTAATGTCATAGACACGCTCACCAGCAAGGGTTTGGTCACTAGAGAACGCCCTGCAGCAAGACTTTGTTTATAGCGGTAAAACAGCTGCTCCATTGATAAAAAATCTTCATAATGATCGTACCTGAGGTATGTAACAGGGATACAAAGAAGCAGGTGACAACCAACATTGCAGCGATGGGGAATGAGGTGGCCATCTTGATTGAATGATGTTTGTAAATATTGCTGGCAGTGTTGTTTACAGAGGCAATCAATAGAAACAAACAAAAAATATTAATAATAGATTGATTAGTAATCCTAATTATACATTTTAAGTGTTCTCAAGATGACCAGGATCAGGAAAATATGTATGTAAACACTATTGGTCACTTATTATTTAGAGCTAAGAAGATTTGAACCCGGGACACCAGCACGGCTACCTGGGTGGTTGCTATACCCACTACACCACGCCTGCATGCAGAGCTTCTGGTGTAATGGGTCTAGCACCAAGGCGGCAACATAGCTGTTCCGGGTTCGATTCTCGGTCAATGGAACATAGGTCAATGATACAGAGGCATATACGGTGTCAGTTGGACGTTATATTCTTGCGTTTTGGTGTCAAGGAAACAGAGTTATTTGCGAGATGTAATGACCACATTCGCTGCCATGATGCAGACCTTCTCAAACAATTCGCTTCTGTCATCGATGGTTTTCAAAATGAACGACAGTTAAACGTCTTAAAGTTCACATCAATTAAAAATTTGTAAGTTCGGATACATTCTACAGAACAGCAATTCTAATACACAAGTGGTTGTGGCAACATAATCATGCTTTAGAGATGAGAAGTATTGAAGGGTATAGCAGATACAAGGCCCAGTCTCATCAAAACCATGAAGATTTATAACATCAGTCCTCTTGGCTTGATACCCTCGAAAGCATCCTTCAGAATATCGGTGCTGGCCTAGTAACCAAAATTAAATCAAAAAATATTCTCGACGCCCAACACAAGACTCCGCCATTACTGCCCAACGGAATGAGTCAACAGCCGCCGCCCGAGCAAGTAGCAATTACGGACCCTGCAGTAACGACAGAGGAACAGCCAACAAAAATATATTCAGCACTAACATAGAAGTCCATCAAAGTAACACAGCAGCCCCCGACCGCAACCGAAGAGTTTCTGACAGAATTCCGAGCCAAAATACTCTCAAATGTTACCAAGTAAACGCTATAAGTCTCCGAAACAAAATAGACGAATTGGGAATCCCCGTAATTAACGATGAGATCGACATAATAGCCATTACAGAATCGTGGATGGAATCGAGCACCAGAAATTATCTGGGCGAATTCACTCCCTCTGGTTATTCCCTATTTCACAAAGATAGACTAGGCCGTGAGGGTGAAGGAGTACTGTTTTTCGTGAAAAATACTCTACAAATAATAGAAGTCTCTCTTCTAAGCAGCAGACACGACATAGTTTCAATTCAAGTAGTCGGTAAACATACAAAGTGTCAAATCACACTAGTTTATCGTCCTCCCAAGAGCACTGTCGCAGATGATTTCGATCTTTACAACACTCTCGTCGATGTGGTCAGAACACGAACAGTATAGTTCTTGGAGACTTCAATATTCCCGACATCGATTAGGAAACAGAAGAATGTACGGCCACTGGCCAACGCCCGATTGATTTTGCTGACGATAAGTGAATGACCCAAATGGTAAAGACACCTACATGAGGTAACAATATTATTGATTTTATATTTTTTGCATGAGACTCATGTCACGAACGTCGAAGTGGGCGAACCCCTCGGAAATAGCGACCATGACTGTATCCGTTCTATGATTGAACTCTCGAGTTGAAAACGTCAATTAACTGCGAAAAAGTCTTCAACTTTAGACTAGCTAACTTTGATAACTTAAGAGAGGCAATGGCGTCTGCAAATATAACCCTCGGACAAGATGTCAATCAATCGCTAACCATTTTTTTAGTTAACTTCAAAATATTGAAAATGACCATATTTCGCAAAAAGAGGCGAACAGCAGTCAATCAGCCTAAGTACTGGAAAGGCGAATTGCAGCACCTTCAGTCGCAGAGGAAAGCAAAGCACTCGAATAAACAGAAGCACCCACACGTCGTTGCTGCAAAAAATGAATACAAAATCAGCAGACGGATTTTTGAGACGGTCCATAAGCGAGAGAAAAAATATTACGAAGATGAAATTGCGGCCAACGCCAAAACGAATCCGAAACAATTTTTCAGTTATGTATCGAGCAAAAATATTCAAGATCTTTAATTGGCCCTCATGAAAATGATATTGGTGAGCTAGAAACTGACGACACTAAAATGAGTCCTGCTTTAACAGTTTCTCTGTTTTGTATATACATTAGAGAATGCAGATATTCCTAATCCTGAGGATATCATAGCGCAAAGACAAATCGAAGCCCTCAGCACAATGAAATTTACCCCTGCCGAAGTTATTAAATATATAGAAAAATTTAAAGTAACAAGATCTCCAGGTCTATACCAAGTTCCATCCAGAATACTGAAAGAGACTATGAACAAAATTGCCGAACATCTAGCAAACATTTTCACCCAATCTCTTACAAGTGGCACCTGCCCCTCTTAATGGAAAGAGGCCAACGTCACCCCCATTAAAAAAAAGGGCAAAAAAATGTCCCGGAAATTACCACCCAATTAGTCTCACCTCTGTCATAGGTAAGTTGATGGAAAGTTTGATCACGGATAAAATTACAGAATTCTTAGAATTAAATCAGTTAATAGTTATTTCTCAGCATGGCTTCAGACGCAATCGTTCATGTCTTACTAACCTGCTGCTTTTTTTCAATAATATAATTGAATTTCACGACGCGAAATCTTCGATCGACATAATTTACCTTGACTTTCAAAAGGCTTTCGACAAAGTTCCTCACAAACTCTTGGTTAGTAAATTGCACAGCATCGGCATTTGAGCTGAACTCAATAACTGGATAAAATGCTGGCTCACGGACAGACGGCAGCGAGTCGTACTTGATGGAGCTTCCTCCAATTGGGGTAAAGTTACAAGCAGCGTGCCCCGAGGATCTGTGTTAGGTCCAGTTATCTACATAATATTTATAAACGATCTCGACAGCAACATACTCTCTAACAATAGTAAGTTTGCAGACGATACCAAGCTAGGAGGAAAAATGCAAACCAAACTCGAGTGTGAGCAGATCCAATTAGACTTGAACAAAATTGTTGAATGGTGAGAAAAGTGACGAATAAAATTCAATGTCGACAATTGTAAAGTTATGCACATTGATCACCCTAACCCTAAACTAGAATATTCTATGTTCAGAAAGAAACTCATGCTTGCCACCGAAGAGAGAGATCTAGGCGTCATCATTAGTAACGACTAAAAAAGCAGCAAGCAATGTAACGATGCAGCCAAAAAGGCAATAAAATGTTAGGCATGATATCCCGCACAATCTCGTACAAGAGCAGAAATAGTATTCGCATGTTATACACTGCATTTGCTAGACCGCACCTTTAGTATTCCGTCCAATATGGGTCCCCATACCTCAGAAAATACATTATTAAATTAAAGAAGGTCCAACGTAGAGCTCCCAAATTAATCCCTTTGCTTCGCAATAAATCGTACGAAGAGAGACTGCGCGAACTCGACCTTTATTCGCTAGAGAAACGTAGAGTCAGAGGTGACATGATTTAAGTGTGGGAGATTATGAAGGGTAAGGAAAACGTCGAGCGGGCAAGCCTTTTCACTTTCGATGCAAACGGAGTGAACCGGAATAAGGGCTGGAAAATTGTTGGCAAGCGTTTCACACTCAATCTTACGCGCAATTTCTTCGCGTATATGGTTGTCGTAGCATGGAACAGACTTCCCGAGGAAGTTGTGAACAGCGATACAATCAAAACGTTTAAGTCACGACTCGACAAATTCTTCATAAATCATCGCTAAATAGATCCCATCCATAGCACTTTCACCAGTATATTAGTGAAAAATGGTATGCGGCATTGACACCAATACGGTTTAATTAGTGCCCGGCATTAACACTAGCACGGTAAAAAAAGGTGACCGGCGTTGGTACCTGCTCGATGCAATACTGTGTTCAGCAATGACGCCGGTCAACATTGGTGTAACGAGGAATGAAACTGTGACAATCTCAGATCAACACCGTATGTAGGTGACTTTATCATCAGGTGATGATTCGAGTTGTTTTGAAAATCATCGTTAAATGCTATTTCCTTCAACAAACTTTCTCTTTCTTGATCTATTAGAACAAAAAAGATCAAGATACAAGACACTATCTTCGACGTTCTACTACAGAACTAATCTTTTTACTATCAAAAAGCAACCCAGTTTGGGCCAGAAGACCAGTTGTTGTCTTCTTACACTAAAAACACTTGTAAACGTATTTCAAGAACTGTTAGACTGTGTGGGGTTTGCTGGACAGAGCTGGCTGCCCTGTTCACTATTACCGACAAGAACTGTTTGACTGTGTTGGGGTTTGCTGGCCAGAACTGGCTTCCCTGTTTCCGTTACCGACGATAATTGTTTGACTGCGTGGGGTGCGCTGGACAGAACTGGCTGTGTTATAACACTTGTCGTTACGCTTCATTTCTTCCCTAGATTGTGCTCTCCATTCATTTTATCACCTGCTCACGTGTGTGTTTGCTTGCCCTGATATCCCCTTCGAGGAGTCCACTGACAGATTGATGAATGGCTGCAGCTGCCATCGCCAGTTCAGTGGCCTGTCTCGAGCCACTGGCAACATGGATGTTATTTTGTGCTTTCTGATTCACACTTTAGCGTAATTTGAAGGTTAATGGAACATCTTTCTCGCATAAATTCGTGCATGGTTTTTAAAACTAAAGACGGGTTACCCTGTGATAGTGTCCTTCTAACGAAAGGGAACACTCATGCGTAGATATTTAACCGTGAACTGGCGACGGCCCTCTTCCATCGAACATTTCTACATTTAACAACCATACCGTATATTTATTTTGAGTTAGAAGATTTTGATTGTGTCCTTTGTATCGATCACCATACTCATATGAATTTATAGACTGGTACAAGACTTTTTGTGGCTGTAGGTATCATTTGAGTTGAGGTTCAGAAGCACAAATGTTCTCCTGCTGCTCACATTTGGGGCTAGCCGAGCCTGGCTTGTGCCAGGCGTGCGTTAAGGTTCGCCCGCCGAGTATTTAAACGAGGGTAAAATGGCCTCCAGCCCAGTTAGCAGAAAACCTTGGTACCACGAACATCTGATGGGAGGAGGGGGGGCTCTACACTACTCTGTTCTGTTCGCTCTGTTCTGTTCACTTCGTTTTTCGTCGTAAGCTTTACTCAACTTTATTGTACGTAAATATCCACCTACATTACTTAACGATGTTTTCATGCCGTCTCATGTTATAGTATCACAATCATTATTCATGCTCATTTAATAAGTACCCTGTTTACTTGTTATTGTTTAATTATTCAAGATAATATGATAGAAATATCTTGTCATCGTTACAACCTTGCTCCACTTTTAACGCAATAAACAACCTTAAAAGCTAAAGTTTATAACAGCTGCCCTGTTTACTGGTACCGACGAGAACTGTTTGACTGAGAGGGGTTTGTTGGACAGAACTGGCTGCCCTGTTTACTGTTGTCGACGATAGTTGTTTGACTGCGTGGGATTCAATGGACGGAACTGGCTGCCCTGCTCACTGTTACCGACGTGAACTGTTTAACTGAGTGGGGTTCGCTGGACAGAACTGGCTGCCATGTTCACCGTTACAGACTTTGAATTGCAATTCGTTCGTACGTGGCTTGGAGTTTTGGGGTTCGAAAATAATATTGAAGACCTGATGAAGACCTGATGAAGACCTAATGAAGACCTAATGAAGACCTAATGAAGACCTAATGAAGACCTAATGAAGACCTAATGAAGACCTAATGAAGACCTAATGAAGACCTAATGAAGACCTAATGAAGACCTAATGAAGACCTAATGAAGACCTAATAAAGAATTAATGTTGCCTATAGTGACGGCCTAACTTAGCTACAGCTTCGTAGATTGCTAACCGATTGCCATCCATAGCGCTTTATGATGATGGATGCTTTTCGATGAGATTGTCTCTGTTACCAGGGCTACGGTGTTCCACGCTTCATTACAAGTTTGGTCCGCCGTCTTGCACGAGGAATGTCGTGGCGTAGACCAGACCAAGTGCTGATATAGAGTAACAAAAACTAGTTTCAGTCTTTTCCCATTTGTAATTCTTTATTTTATAAATCGATCGAATTCAACTGTACCGGGAAAATTTCGTTTGCGTGCAAGAAGTATTTTAACAAGAGCTAAGAAGACTAAATTCTCGACATCGTCCTCTGAAACTGGTCCATCCGTCCGCCAGAATGTCAATGCAAAGTAAGTTTTCCAAATGTTGACGGTTAATTATTTTAAATTATAAATATGTGCAAGCATACGTTACTAATTTAAATGCTGATCTGTTGGGAACAATTTTGCCAGAGCTAATAACTCTGTATTCTACTTTTCATTATGAAAATAGCTATTTTTTTTATCAAATTCCCTCCGATGCATCCGGTTTCCCTCCAGGGAACTAGTTTTATTTTCAGGGCACCCACTTTCTCTTCATGATTTGATTTGAGTCTCATTTCCACCAGAGCCTCAACGTGAGTCATAATAGGCTCCCCCGTAGGGCTCGATGATCATTGATTCCAGTAGGCTCGCACGCCTAGGTGTGCGAGGAAAAACAAAACAACGCTTTCAACGTTAGAAAAAAAAGTGAGAATTTTCGCAACGTCAGACGCACGCTGGTGCGCAAAAGAAAAAACGCATACTCGAAACGGGCCTCCGCTTCCAATCCTTCAGAACTTAGAGATATATGTACGCACCCTAGTGCGTACAGGCAGCATCGTCGAGATTTGTACAAGGTCAGTGGCTACACGGGCAAATTCAGCTCAGACAGCAACGCAACACAATATTTACAGCTACGCGGTTTATTTGTATATATACAATTTATTTATTTATTCAGAACCTCATCTATTCAGAACCTCATGAGTTTTATGTCCATACGCCGGTGCGCACAGATAGTATCGTCGAAATTAGTACAAGGTTTACGGCTACTCGGATAAAGTCAGCTCCGACAGCAACGCAACACAATAGTTACAGCTACGCGATCCAAATGTATTGGTACAATATATTTGCTCAGGTAAGATAAACACTCAGATGAAACAAAACGAATCCTGGCCTCAAACCCCTCAGAACCTCATGATTAATATGTCCACACGCCAGTGCGCACAGATAGTATCGTCGAAATTGGTACAAGGTTCACGGCTACACGGACTAAGTCAGCTCCGACAGCAACGCAACACAATGTTTACAGCTACGCGGTCTATTAGATTTTTAGTACAATTTATTCATTCAGGCAGTATAAAGACTCAGACAAAACGAATCCCCGCCTCCAACCACTCAGAACTCCGATGATAACATGCACGCGCGACAGTGCGCACAGACAGCATCGTCGAAATTGGTACAAGGCCTAGGGCTACACGGATTAGATAGACTCCAACCGCAACGCGTCACTAGGTTTCATAGCTGCGCAGTCCAGGTCAGCCCCAGAAACTGCATATGGTCCGTGCACGCGCGAGCGAGCACAGACTGAAGAAAAATACCCATTCACAATATCACAAACACGAACTCCCGCACAAATACTCCAGCGTTATAATATTGTGGATCGTGAAAAAGAAAGTAAGAGCTGGTTCGTCAAGGGCAGAAAAACTGCTCAGATTATTGATTTCGCACTGATTGTTCAAGGGGATAGGGTGGAGGGGGGGCATTGGTGTCTGGGGTCGCAAAAGAGCCCGATCAATCCCTGAGGCTGACCCATGTCCCCCGGGTCTTCCCGAACTCCCAGAGTCCCCCGAGACCCCTCACCTCAGCTCATTTCGGCTTGTCTCGAATCATTTCGGCCAGTTTTGGCTCGTCGCGACCAACTCTACTCGCCTCAACATGTTTCGACTGATCTCGACGCACCTCGACCAGCCTCGACGCAACCCTCGTCCTCTGCGCCTGCAATCCGCGGACTGTAATGGTTAATTGTTCTACTCAAGTATCTCGCATAAACATTTTCCTGTGTATGGGTTTTACAGTACTGGATGGAGGGAGCAGAGGTTCCAGGATTCAGAAAGGCCTCTAAAGGGTCCCACAGTTTCTCAAAGAGGTCCTAAAGGGTCTCAAGGGTGTTCCAAAGTGCCCCAGAAAGGTCCAAGTGGATTCCCCCAAATCCACCTGGCCTCTCAAGTCCCCCGCGTTCTCGAAACCCCGGGTCCCCGAGTCCCGCGGGTCCCACGAAAACCTTCCCTCCCTGGGTCACCTTGTCTCGACCAACCTCGATACATATAATAATAATCAATTCAAAATTTATCACCATGAAAAAAGGGCAGAGAAAAATAATAGAGCCAGAGCAAGAAGAACTAATAAAATTCTATAATAAAGTGTTAGTGATCTATAAAATGAATAATCATCCATCCACCCCAAGTTTCTCTTCATGGCACCCGTTTTCGTTTCTAGGCACCTGTTTCCCTTCAGGGCACCCATTTTCCTTCCAGAGCACCCGTTTTTCCTTCAGGGCCCCATTTTCCCTTCAGGGCACCCGTATTCCCTTCAGGGCGCCCGTATTCCCTTCAGGGCACCCGTATTCCCTTCAGGGCATCCGTTTCCCCTTCATGGCGCCCTTTTTCCTCTGGGGCACCATTTTCATTTCAGAGCAGTCGTTTTCCTTTCAGGGCACCCAATCCCCTTCAGCCCAACTGTTTCCCTTCAGCGTAACAGTTTTCCTTCAGGGCACCCGTAGCCCCTTCATGGCCCCAGTTTTCTGTTCAGGGTACTCGTTTTCCCTTCATGGCACCGGTTTTTCTTTCATGGCACCAATTTCCTCTTCAGGGCACCCGCATTCTCTCCAGGGCTCCCGTTTTCTCTCCAAGACACCCGTTTCCCCTCCAGTGCAGCCGTTTTTCTTTCAGGGCACCCGTTTTACCTTCAGGGCCCCCGTTTTCCTTTCAGGTCACCCGTTTTCTTTTCAGGACACCAGTTTTACCGTCAGGGCTCCAGGTTCCTCTTCAGAGCAACAGTTTCCCTTTCAGGGGTTCCGTTTTCCCTTCAGGTCACCCGTTTTCCCTTTGGGGCACCCGTTTTTTTTCAGGGCACCCGTTTTCCCTTCAGGAAACCCATTTTTGCCTGCGACACCATACAAAAATATTGCAGTTAAGTAACTATTGCCGTCGTGTCCAACTACAGCAATCCTTATTCTGTGGTTACACAACAAATTTCATGTTCCAACTGTACATTTCATACCCCATTGAATATTTGAAGAAACTCATGCAAACGTTGGCGTTATTTTAATAGAGGTTGCTATGCATACCCAATTCGACATTAGGAGCAGCCGGGGTTATTTTCATTACGAGGTTGCCAGCAGCAACCAAAGGGATCTTGCGCACCATACGGTGTTTCAATAATAAATATTTTCATCATTTACGTTTACAATATTACAGAGGAAAGTAGCAACTCTTTCAAAGGGATTTCCTAGAATATGTGGGTACCCATGTATGTACGCATAATTGACGATAATTGTCAATAAATAAATACTTAGTTCAAAATAATTA
>SDVV010004196.1:0-20454 GCA_016164225.1 Gammarus roeselii
TATATATGTATATATGTATATATGTATATATATATATATATGTGTGTATTCATATATTTTTATATATATTTTCTTCATTGCAAGCTATCCCAAAAATCTTCCATATCATCTTCTTCTATTTTGATTCGCTTTTTCTTCAGGTAGGATTTAGGTACTCGAATTTTGGTTTTATTAACTAGAAGACCTCTCATTAAGTCAATTACATGCACCCTACTGTTCACGTGAAGGTGGGGTATAAAACCTGAATATTCAAATACTAGGCCCGTATTAGATTTCATATACAATAATAAAGATGACGCAAGACTTATAGAGACTAGAGGCAAAGCCGCAGTATGGATTTTAATATCATCGTCGTCTTTTTGATTGTTTCTTTATCCTTAAAAAATCCTTAAATCTTTCTTCCAAATCATATTTTGAGGGATCCGGTATTGCAGTTTTTTTCTAATATTTCCGCGATAGAGGCTCTGAAGAAAATGATATAAACTTAATGAAATTTCCGGGGGTCCTTTAAAGTCTAAAGCAGTATCACCACGTTCATTTACCTCACGATTACGGTATTGATGGCTATCACCTGGTATTTCCACTCTTGATGTTACAGATAAGGGCGTTGCGCTTCCCATACCATGATTTGGCTCTGTTGTATACCTTTTCATTTGCGATTTCGGTTCTGAATAATAAACATCTTCGTCCATTATTTAATCATTTTAGATAAGAAACTCGCTGCAACCTATTGCAATACATTCAACAGGAATCCGCCGCGTAAACTTGATTAAATGTTATTCATGTTTCCGGATGATTTACTGCTGAGTTTTACAGTCGTACCGTTAAATTTCTTAATTTTTTATTTGGTGAATTTATCATCTTAATTTTTGATTTGGTGAATTTATCCCACCAATTTCCCCGATAATTGCTTTTTTAATATTCCGCAGAGTATTGTAACTTCTTTATCACTCGAATGTTTTATTATTTGGCTACGTCGCGAAGACTTTAATTTATTTAACTTCTTATAGAAGTTTAATTTACGTTATAACATGCTTTAACTTTTATTATTCAACTAGATCACCTTCATTAATCCATACTGGTGACGCATCTGGATAATCGGAATAAATCACTTATAATTGCTTCGTATCACTTTTTTCTCCGTCTCTTCAAGACGTTTAGTGTGTACACATCCAGTCGGTCACACTCTACTAGTTCTTGTTTATATACAAATCCTTTAATGGGTTCATCAGTGTTGAGCGGTGTGATTTCATTGGATAGGAGGGTAATGGTTCGTATTTAAACGTGAAATGCAAAAAACCTCCTATGTAAACTTTGCTTCATGCCCTTTCCAGAACGTTTTATACTGGGATCACTTGATTGAAGACGCACGCACGCGTACCTTCAAAAGAGTACTGGGCAGTTTTATTTTATCACGTCGTGTATTATACATTTCAGCCAGGAGCGCCTGAATTTCTTTAAGGTTGTGTAACAGATAGACATCAAAGGGAATGCGGCTCCATAACGATGAATGCGGAGAGATATTGTATGCGTACACTATTTTTTCCAGGTCGTCAATATACCGTTGCGTTTTCTTGGCAAGCATATATTTTGCCAAGCGTAGTTTTAACGTATATATGACACGCTCAGCTGGTGATGCTTTAATGATTTTATTAAACTTAAAGTAAATAATCATTTTTTGATGTTCAAATAAGATTAGAAATTTTTATTCATGATTTCACTGCCTCCATCTGAACAAATTTTTGTTGTGGGCCATACTAACTCGTTCATCAACAAATCGTCAAAAGCAGATGTTAAGTTTTTTGAATTATTACTGAATAACAAATGGAAATTTGTTCTAAATATCGATTATAACCAATAAATATTTACTTCCTCCATTTGAATCAACATAGTTCAACATGTATGCTGTATCGGTCGCTAAAATTGCTCCTAGACGTGCAGATTGGGACATTCGTCTTGAAAATTTCAAGGGCGCTTGTTCAAAACTTGTATATGCATCTGACTCACGTAGGAATTTGTCAACATCACACCTTCTGGTAGATTGATTGATTGATTTGGGCCTCATTTTCACCAGAGCACCTTCTGGTAGAGTTTATTTGTTTATAGATATCATGTCTCTGGATTATAACAGATACCGTCCATTCATTTTCTGGTTCGTTTCTAATGTCAATGTGTGCAAACCTTAAGTTTTATAGCACTACCATCTCCCGTAATTTGGCTGCGAATTAATAATTTCGAATCACCTGCTGTGTGAATTCCATATGGATATGCCCGTACTTTTGTTGTCCCGCATGGAACTTATATACATTTTTAGAGGGTTTAATTGTTCCTTTAGGTAGGATCGTTTAACCAAAGAATCATAGTTGATTGAGATCGCGTAAGCGTAGAATTATGAAATGAGTTGAGTTTAGTAAAATAGTGCGGTGGAATGGATTAGCGAGGAACAGAGACTGGTTTAAGTAAACAGCGCTCATGTTAGCGCTCGCAATTATTCTTGTCGTATGTGACTAACATTTTATTTTAGATTTTTCTTGATAGTGGATTCAATGCGACTTGACCCGAGTGAAACTTGATTTTATATTTTTTTTGAATAAGAAAATGTTCTGCACCTGATATGATAACCTCATCAAAGGATGAAAGGTATTTTTTAATCTATTTCGAAACTAAAAGACGTTTTCCTGACCCCAAAATCCGCTAATAAACAATCAAGCGGTTTTCGTATATAAATTTATGACTGCACTGTTAATGGTCTCCATATTAATAAGCAAATGCCGAGCAGCTACCAATTATTGCAATGAACCTTTAATTTATAAAGTTTTTTTTCTCTCCTTTACGTATGTACACCTTCCAACAAATGGTCGACCTCTCCATGAGGTCGACCATTTGTTGATCCCCTTGGGGCATGGGATCAACAACTGCCCGACTGTATCTCCATGGCAGACTTGAACGATGGTCACCAGGCACCCCGAGCGAGCAAGTGGTCGATAACGAAAACCTTATAACTATATTGGAGCAACATCATAAGCCATACTAGACCGTTCAAGCATCTCATGGCCCCGTAGACGGTACGTAATATGACTGTGTCAAAATGAAAATATATGTTTAATCATGTGATAATAAAAAATTCCGATTATTGTAATACGTCATTATTGGGTACTAATATCGGCGCTCATCTTTAACAGAAAATAGCGGAGGGGCTCCGACTACGAGCAGCAAAGATCTTCTACCGGGTGATTCAAGAGTGACCGACATAATCGACATCTCCACCTTCCAGGCATTGATTAATGGAGACGAGTCCATGGGAGACTTGGACGTGATTGCTCCCATCTTATAGGAGCAAATGCTCAATGATGAAGATCCCAGCACGTCTGCTATCTTGGTTCAGTTTCTTCAGCCAGACTCGAGCTCCCGAGCATCTCATGTCACCGCATTCGGTTCGTAAGGCAGCAGTGTTGTTGATTGGAATATTTGTTCATGGATCTGAGCATGGTAAATGTTTTTTAGTCATCATATTTTATATTTATGGGACAGGAAATGTTTTTAGAAACATATTATATTTTATGTGGTACTCATAACCGTATTATCCTTCAACAGAACAACCCGGGGCGACTCTGCATACGGCGACGGCGGCTACTAGCGCAGTTACAGGGCAGGCCGGGTTGGTCCCGCTACCGCTCGGGACCAACCCGGGACGTCGAACGCTAGTGCTCAACCCATGGACCAAGCTGGATCCTCTACAGCTTGGGACTAAATTAGATTCTCTACCGCTCGGGAACAAGTTGGATCCTCTACCGCTCGGGACCATCAAGAGACCTACACCAAAACGCATCACTGCAGCAGCAACTAGTCGGGATTCATTTTTCGAAAATAGATTTTTTTTATTAGATTAGGTTTCCAGGATATTGTTTTGTCACAGACCCATATAGATACCGAATCTAGATGGGATATGCATGGGCAGATTTATTTAGAGTCACAGATTCCAAGGTATGCGACCCTTGCCCAGTACATACTAGCATGGCATGACTATTGTTGGAGCCCATTTGCAGAGAAGTGATCTTTAGATGAGTATTCGAATATCCATGAATCATTCTAAATGGTCGGTTTAATTAGCGACCCAAAAAACGAAGCTTCACGTTTATTGTTAGCAGATGCGTACACAATTTTTTTGGATGATTGTATAGATAGGGTAGAGGATGACTTTGTAATGTACCTCCGCAAATACGCTCCCGTGGTGAAAGCCGCCAATGAAGAGGAGGAGGTCGAGCTTATCCAGTTAGATAATTTAAATGATACCGAACGGAAACTAGCAGAGGTATTTGAAGAAAGTATCCTGAAGGAAAAAATAATAGAATCTTTCTTTGAAAATGCTAAAATAATATGGGATACTTCAAAAGATCCGGACGTAATCGTTAACGTAAATAATAGTTTGGAAACTAGGATGGATGCGAGTTTTAGGGTTTTTTGATGATGAGATTGGCTTACCGATGAGAGCGCCCACACCGATCAAAAATCCCATCCTTACTCGTTGTAACGCTGACATATTCGGAGAAGTCATAAGAGTTTGCAGAGTAACTTCTAGCACTTCACCTCCTACTGATTGTCTCACATTTCTGTGTTTATTCAATAATAAACATCAGCCCACTTTTAAATTTCGTTCTTTATTCTCCGTGTGCAGACAAGATGTTAAGGATAATGCCGGACAGTCAACAATAATCACTCCTCAAAACATCCCAATTCAGCATAACCAATACCCACAACATCGACCGCTGTCTTGGTAGAGCCACAACATGTTCAACCCGTACAGTCATTACTGCCAATACCCAAACTGTAAGTGCGCATATCCTTCTCAGTGGGGACCACAACCTTCTTACCCGCAACAACATGGCAAGGACGATGTGGTATCACCACCTTCATACTCACACCATTGGTACCCTCAACAAACTTGGCAGGGTCAACCTCAGCAGATTCAACCGTGCCAAACCCAACCTTGGTATGGGCAATATGCATAACATTCATACACGCACTATTCTTACCTACAGCCTTCATACACACACCAAACGTATCCACGACAAGCGTGGCAGCAAACGTGTCATCCGCATCAATTTCAGGGTCATCATCCCAATAATCGCGGCAGACTTCATACACGCAACACCCTGGGCAGACTCATCATTCGATTACAGTTGCTGCTGCTGAAGGCTTTTCAAGACCAGGATATTTTGTATTACAAATGTGAGTATAAATAAAATTATTATTTTTAAATTATTTATTTAATAATTTGATATATTTTGCTTCCTAAAAATAGCATGTTCATGTTGAAAATAATTAGAATCGCTGTTTTCTTGGTCCTCCATCGACATCTTCATCAGGGGAAAAGAAACCAAAGGTGAAGTGGGATCCCCCGTAGAAAGATCTGTCGGCTTGTGCTGTGGAATAGCTTGGATCTTTAATCATACCTAACATAGAAATTTCATGACTGAGAAAGCTGAATATAGAGTCTGGTCTAAATAGGATTCTGCTCCGCTGTATTTTAAACTTGGTATTCAAAAACATCAGAGATGCTCCTTCAGAGTTACACAGCAGATCCACACTGGACGAGTCTTGCCCTATTGAGATGGAAAGATGCTCCTGCCTCTTCAATAATTGAAGAATGGCTTAAAAAGTGGTTAAGGTGGCTGACACAAAAGCTCCACCTTCGACCAACGAAAATCTCTTGATTGTACGATTGTAGGCAACCACAGTTTTTCCCATTTTGAAGACTTCCATGTAGTATAATGTAATTTGGTAAGACGTCCAAGTGTAGGAAGAGAGATGCTGATGGTGTAAAGATGGTCCAGAGATGTTGAGGCAAAGGAGGAGGAGGAGGAGGAGGAGGAGGCGGAGGAGCAAACTCGATGAAAAGATGGGCTGGTGTGTGTCCACCGCCTTGCTGCTACCTGTTTAATATGACCCCTCCACCCCTTGCCCACCCGCTCCCTCATTGGTGCGAACAAGGTTAAAAATGAAGCATAGACCCCAAGATTGATGTGAGCATCGTGCATCTGGCAGAGTGTTTTATGAGCATCCATTTTGATTTTTTCCGTTGTTATTGACTTAAGTTGTCGTACGCTGATATACAAAATGGTGAACGCTGCAGCTTAGGTATGATTTGCATTGTGTATCTTGCTGGTGTCGGTGCTTACTCAAGTTTCACTCGTGATGTAAGTTGTTCAAGTTCTAGCAATGATATTTGTACTTTTAAAATGTTGAAATCCATTAAAAACTTTGATAGTATAATGTGTATATGTTTTTTCTTGTAGAATTAATCAAGACGATGTGCACATGATGAGGAGGAGGATAGATCGAATAATCGAGGAGGAGGAGTAAGGAGTGTGCCTGACCAAGATCTACAGCGAAATGATACACCTATCTGCCCACCGCCTAGCACCAACCCCACAACGTCGGAAAATCAAAAAATAAGCGGAAAGGTCGCAAGCCTAAAGCCTATCGGAAAGGCCGCAAGCCTAAAACCTAGCGGAAAGGCCGCAAGCCCGCAACCTAGCGCAAGCCCTAAGCCCGGCGCTACTGCTTCTGCTGCTGCTGGTCTGTCTTTAGAATTAACTCTCGTCGCTCAGGTTAATGATACCCCATCCCCGGCGCAGTCTACTGTTATGGATGCGTCTTTGTCTCAGCCTACGGCTACGTCATCTGCACCCTTGGCTGCGTCTTTGCCTGCGTCTTCGGTTTCCCCGGCTACGTCTTTGCCTGCGTCTTCGGACCCGTCTTCAGACCCATCTTCGAGTACGTCTTCGGCTACGTCTCCGGGTATGTAATATTCTGAATTGTCTACTCCAGCACTGTCCACACCTCAATCCGTCAAATTGGAAACTAGACCGTCTCCTGCTCAAGATGCTGTTTCATCTAGTCTGTCACATGAGCATATCTTTTCGATACCGTTGTCTAGAGGCATTTTGGAAAATAATTTTATTACAAGCAAAATTTTTTTTCTATAACGAACTATGGAAGTCTTGTTTAGTTGTTTAGTGTAGGCAGGAAAGAACTAGTTTAGTATACTGCATTGAAAAAAGGTTAATTATAAAGATTGCAGGCTGTGGCATCTGTGCAAATTGGGAAATTGGTTGAGAATTGTAGTGTTGATGCAAAGGAACGGGTTCTTTGCACAAAAGCCGTTCAGCTCACCAAAAATACTTTGGTATCTGAACTGATTGAGGACTCGGAATTGACCTTCAAAGTAGATTAGAGCGTAAAGAGGGAGAACGGCGTGTGTGGAGCATTACAGCAGCTAACAATCTTGAGTTAAAATAATATAAAACAGGGATTAGTGGTACTAAACGTAAGGGCGATTATGTTCCTTGGCCCAAAGAATGTCCAGGTCGTCACCACATTGTCATCATCAAATCCAAAAATAATATTTGCTTGCTCGCTAGCTTAATTGCCCACTTCCATCCACTGCTAAAAAAATTGCTACCCCATCGGACCCGAAACTGTCATCATGATCCTAAAAACAGAAAAACATCAGAATGGTCCACCCAATAGAAGTTTGATTCTACGTGCTTGAGAAAGCCGAAGCAAAAGCCTACAGCTTCTACTACGACACTCTGGAACCCCGCTTCAGTGACAACGTTTCGCTCATCTACTCCGACACAGACCCTTTGCTACTCCAGTTCAAAGGCGTGAAACAGAAATGCGAAAATTTTCCCCGGCCGACCACATGGATTTCTCAAACTATCCCAAAGAACATCCATTGTACGATGCGACAAAGAAATGTCAACTAGGGCTACTGAAAAGCAAAACTGGTAGCTACTACCCAGCAGAAATTGTCTACGTACTGCCCAATTGCAACAGCTTGCTACTAAACTCGGACGAGACAAAATCAGCTGCAAAAGGTGTCAATTTCCAGACACAGTAAAAAAACTGACCTGAATAGTACAGAGACATTCACAGCCTGGAATATCTCACACACTTTGATACAATACACAAAATTCGCGCCCAAGCATGTACGCTCCAAACCGCTCATACCGTCAAAAATTGTCTAAGCAAGTTTGAAAGTTACCGATATTATGTTTATGTGTGCACAACTCTTGCCTATGGTCACCCAGATATCACTAAACGATCCATTGAAGTCAAGTCTACCGTTACTAAAAAGAGGAAGCGATTTGCCATGGAGGATTAGGATGATACCAATGTTAACGTAGATTTAACATGGTAAAGATGTGAGCCTGGTGAGGCCGTTTTTGGCCAGTACACTAGGAATGAAAGCACATCCACTTCTTTAGGTTTTGTTCTGCAAGATGACCCTGTTCTAATTATGTAAATATATTGATTGTAAATATGTAACTATGAAAATTTAGTGATTGTAATTATGTCGATGTTACCCCCGTATAAAGAATGATGTAAATAAATATAAACTTGAATACATGTTTCATTTACCCATCTAGTAAGAGTATATATGGATGTTTACAATCGTTTTGTTGTCAGTGTGTTGTTAGACCCAGTGCTGGAATCTCATTATATAGGAACCTGATGACTTTTACGTTCATGTCTCATCTCTGGGCAGCGGTCACTTGTATCAAAATAATACATCGTCCAACTTTACGAATAACATTTATCCAGGAATACAGCTCCAGGGGGAGTCGAGCGCAAAACCAAGTACCGTACTTCTAACACACGACAATAACGAATACATCTTTTAAGTATACTCGTTCAAATTATGGTATAAAAAGGTTATACCATACCCTACAACACTGCCCGCTCTAAATAAATCGCTGACAAAACCAAATGATCTGATTGAATACATGTTTGATCGACCCGTTGTTAAATCAGTCGCGTTTCCTACCGGTCAAAACTCCATTTATATTGATTCACCCTTTAACGAGGTCGTTTCACATAAATTAGTGAAGTTTCTTGTTGGTTAAGAATCTCACACGGCGCATATGATGGTAATCCAAACTATTCCCAACAAAACGCAATCACCAACGTTATTGTCGATGTGAACGGAAACTGCGTAATCAATACCCGATAATCGTTTCCATGGAATGCGCACAAGCATACCACAAAGACTGCAAGCTCTATGGTTACGAAACAGTTCTCATATCATCAATAGGCAAAAATTGCTCTGCAAGAAGGACTATACAAGGCCAACCGACTCGAAAGATGTCATGAACCTAGGAAAAGAGCATACGTACGTATAACAGTGAATTGTTAAGTTCCTCCCACTTCAAATAAGATTTTGGTGTCATTCAAATAAATTCAGCAAGGAGGGTATTCCCCAATTATCTACAGTAACCCTGGATAATAATCAGATTGAAAAAATATGTACGAGTAATTCAATTATGAAACAGGTCTTTATAGAATGTTTTGCCGAAAACAAAATGCCCATGAATCAAATAAACGGGGACATGATTGTAAACAGCGAAAGCGATCCTAATAAAATGGGCCATTGGATCCTAATATTTAATTACGGAAATATTCATTACTTTTTAGGCTCGTTTGGATTTGTAGCTATAATATATTCTGCATAAGCATTTTAATGTTCATGCAGAAATACAACTCGTACTACAGAAACTTATTCAAAGTGATCAAACTTTGGTTTGTGGAGCACACTGCCTTTTTTTTTGCCTATTATCTGTGTCAAAATATCCCCATAAAAAATATAATTGAGCGGTTTTCCAAGCTTGAATTACGTTGAAATGATAAAGTCGAAAAATTCCACATGGACGTGTCCTAAAATGAACATTCATGCAAGAAGAACATGTGTGGAATTTCAATACTGCCTGCAAATTACTATGTAAATGCTAAACACGATGTAAAATCAATAAAAAGTTTGCCATATTTGTATAACAATATATGTTTTCATTAGCCGACCGATCGTCCAGCAACCAATTCGAAAAACAAGGAATTGAGACCGAGGCTTATCGGTAATTGGGAAGGGATTGGCAGAGGCATACAAGGAATTGAGGCCGAGGTTATCTGTAATTGGGAAGGGATTGGCAGAGGCATACAAGGAATTGAGGCAGAGGCTTACCGCTAATTTAGAAGGAATTGGCAGAGGCATACCAGTAAGGGCAGCCAAGATTATTATAAAATGTGAAACCAATGTAATTTTCCTAATAAAACAGCAAAAAAAATCCTAATTAAATGCCTTACCTAAATAAATGCTTCTTTTATCCGAAACTCATCTATCCTGCGGTGAACACGCAACTATTAAATCGTGGAAGTATATTAAATATGCAATTTGCGACCTCCCATACACCTGCGACCGCCGCCCCTCTCCACCATCCGGTTCTTGTAGACATACTTTTCAAAAAGTCTACGGGCCGCACGCCCCCATCCTTTATTTGCAGTCATACCTACTACTCGCCTCGAGAAAGTTTTTAATGTTACGTCGTTGAATTTACGATAGGTAGTTATAGTCGAATAACGGTTTTCCAGAGAATTCGATGTCTGAATGATAAATGAATAATAGTTGGAGGCTTCTGAAATGATCATAGCCACAGATTTGTAGGAGAGGCTAAGTAAGTTCTCTTTAAAACTTGCAACATTTAATGCATGCAGTTAAAACATCGTCAGTATGAATGTCATATATTAAATTTGCGGATCCAGCAGCTGTACGCGTTGATTTAGTAATTAAGGGGTACAAACATTGTGAAAGGAAATCATTTCATTAGTCGGCAAATGAATTCGATATATGATACTGAAGCAGATTCACGTTATAAATTCGATCTATGATACTGAAGCAAATACACTTGATTATGAACTACATCAATGGCAAAGAAAATTTCATTCATCTATAGAAAAAAAAGTCTACCGATATTTCAGAGGCTCTACTGTAAACCAAACCTGTTGTTTAAACTTTGCTATCAATATTTGTCGACAAGAATAGTCCCAATTTCTGGCCTGATGAGGAGAGTTCACATCTCGGTGCGACAGCCAGCCTGTCATTTTTAAATAAACAAATGATTTTTATGAGCCCTGTAATTCGTTTGTCAATTTAGTTTCACTGAGTCCAAGCACAGTAGGAGCAAAATGGTCTGTTGTGCAGATTTGTAGGAGAGGCTAAGTAAGTTCTCTTTGAAACTTGCAACATTTAATGCATGCAGTTAAAATTGTTTCTAAATAAAATTGAAGGGCGACGGAGATCATCCACAGAAATTATTTGACACCCCGGAATATTAACTTCCATTTGCAAATCTGAATCGATTTCGCGGAGAGCATCGTTGAAGTTATTTCCAATTTTGTACAATAGCACGGTCAAAAAAATCAATATTCCTTACGTGTTCCTCCATTTAGAGTTTTGAGCTGTTGATGGAGAAGTTCTAGGGTTGTTTGTCCATTTACAAATTTAGTACTATTTAATTTCAGTTACAATCATATCTTGATATGAAAAAATACAATGTTGTTGAAGACATACTAATGTATAACATTTATAGACACATTAGGGAGACTTTCAGCAGAGAGTAAGTTATTGATGAAGTTTTTGTACAGTCATTTATGAGTACGGTAAATATTAAATATCATACCATGTTTTACACATTTGCACTTACACTAAGTCGAGTATGAAACTCAATGCAAAAGTTGGACAGGAAGAGGATATTTTAGATCTGAGAAGAATACATTTAGTTGCTGAAAACTTACTATGTAAATAAAATGGTTTAATGATCATCAATATAGTTTTAGACATAATGAAGCCGCTCTGGACTGGATGAGTCATGACTCGTTTGCTTCATACTCATGTGTTCTGATAGTGATACGCGCACTTCGTCTGGGCTTATCGACCAACTCATTTGCACTACCGCCACTGCCCGTCCCGAGAGGTTGTTGTCGCTCACGACATCATCTCACTCATTTTAATTGTTATGATGAGATGTAATTTAGAAAATGTTGGTCATTAGTATTCTACTGTTAATGATTATGTAAATAATACTGTTATGATTAAAAAAATTGTTCATGATCTGTGTAGTTCCACTCAAATAATATTGAATATGTCACCAATCGTCTGTCATCAATTGGCCACCAAAAGACGATTAGTGGAAATAAAATTCCGTCGTTTGTTACTGTAATTTAAAACGTGAATAAACACTATTCGCGTCAAACAATAAGCAAATTACAAGTCACGTGATATGATATTTGACAGTTGGTCTGCGGTCACTTATGCCACCAGCGCATTTCTTCTCTAAGCCGTGAAACAAACGACAATGTTGAGCACGTATGAGCAAGTAACATTTTTATGTCTGTGTGTCGTGTCACAAACTGGCAGGTCAATCCACAGTGTAACATTCGTATACTGACTAGTCATTCAACTGCGTACAAATCACAAACTGACAAGTTTCTCTACTGAGTACCATTCACATACTGACTGTACTCTATTGCAAAAGCTGGGTTAGTGCCAATGCAAAGCCGGGCTAGTTGTACTCCAAATTCAACTTGGAGTACGGCTATAATGGACTTTTCAGGCCGTCCCAGGCCTATTAATACTCCTACTACAACTTCTCTTCCATACTTGCCAAAATGTAAATACCCATATACACCTTTGAATTGGCTTAATACCTAGGTGGAGTCCGTCTGACCCAACCATTGGGGCAAGGCGACCGGCATGCGCTGGAGGGAATGAGTTCCGACCTCCTGAAACCTGAACCCTTCTCTTCACATCTTGTTCGCCCCGTTCCTGAAAAATATCAAACTGACTCAACCGTTCGTAGGAATGCGAGGAAAACGACGAGGACCCCTGATGAGAGAATGCCACCGTTTATCTCTCCCTGCTCTATCTGCCTCGCCAGGCGGAGAAAGCACCTCTGCAGGGACTTCAGAGAGCAGGATGCTGAGCAGATGATCGGCCGCTTCAGCGAGGTGCATGGCAGGATGGTTGAGATCCTGAAAGCCTTTCAGGGAGAAGAGACGACGACGACAGAGAAGACGGGGGTCTCGCGGCAAACGTTTTCGTTCTCGAGCACCAGCTGCTCACCGTGATCAGAGAGTAGAAACGCAAGACTGACGGCGTTATGGAGGAGGTGAGTAAGGAGACCCACCGTCTCTGTGAGTACAGTAATGACCTTGACGGTTGCTACCGGAGGACTGTGGAGGAAATGGAGCTTGAATTTGTAACGGTTAAGAAATATCGTGTGTCTGCAAGACCTTCAGTTCTTTGCTTCATTCATGAGTAGAAACCTCCGTTCCGATATGGAGAAGGCTAGCAAAAGTCTGGCGGAAACAACGAGGAAACTAGTAAAAGTGAATGAGCTGGTACGGCATGCTTTACAGATGGATGAAGAGGCATCCCGGAAGAGTGTTGTCCGGTGGGAACCAGAACGATTATGGAGGAGTCTTATGGTTTAGACCTGACTTTGTACCACGACGTACCCGGTAAGAGTCTGCAACGGTTGCTCGCATCCACCCCTGAACCCATTTAAGGGCTACAGGCACTGGATGAGAGCTCGCATCTCGCTTCTACCACAAAACCCAATTTTGGGCCACTTCTTCCCTTCGGCCCATAAGGTCATCGGTTGCCCTTAAACCAAATACCGGACTAAGCCGATACCTCGGGCCAAGACATCCACGGATCGAAACTCCAACCTAAGTCAACGGGGCGGCAAAGAGAGAGGGATTTCAGCAGGTCCAGAACCGGTACACTTTCGTGAAGCGGCCCGCGTTCGTGATGCTAGCGCGGAACACCTTCAAAAAGTTCACGCACCTGGATGGCAAAGAAGCGGGTTATTTACAAGCCCGGTTCCACGCTTTACGAGATCAAAAGTTCCCCTGCGGAGGTAGAGGTTACATAATCTGCAATTTAGGCACTAATGATCTGAAGTAGACAAGGTCGGAAGATTTGTAAGTCAAATATAGGCAGCTGGTTTCTGATCTCAAGGCAAAGATGACTCGACTGGCCATCACATCCATCCTACACAGAATGAGTCAAGGGTTCGATTTGTACTCACCTGTACAAATCGAACCCTCGACACTATTTAGGTCGAAGGAGTATCTTTCATCAACTTGTTTGATGACTTTCGCGAAAAGCCCGATCTTTACCTAAAAAATGGCCTACACTTGAACGACATAGGAAATGCAAGATATGGCTGACTACTCCACTTTAGCGCTAATAAATGTTGTGCTCAAAAGCTAAGAGTCCATCTTGCTTTAAACCATACAGTTTTAGCCGAAGAGAACCTTACCTTGAGGGCTCCGTGCCCGTAGCAAATTCTCCGACGGACGCGATTACCAATCAGTCGCTTCAAGAGGAGGAAGCTGCGGGCACAGAAGATGCTTTACAAAACTCACAAGAACGTACAAACACAGAACGTACATATCGTGGAAATTAAGGCAAATCCAGGGACTGTCAAGATTCTGAAATGCAGCCTATAGATCGCGACCGTTAAAAATGAAAAGCCAAAGACCAAGACACGCACTGTCTAGAAAAGGTTTTATTCTGCAACGCATAGTCCTAAGCCCTTAAGTTGACAAACTGAGGGTACTGGCAACCCTATATTCGCTTTATGCCATTGACAAAAATGAAACATGGGTAGATATACAGAGTATAAACCTGGCAGTAAAGATAATGCTACCAGGCTACAAATTGTTCAGCGTGAACCAACCCACCCCTTGTAAAAGAAGGGGTGCAAAATTCTCGAAGCAGAAATCAAAATGGCCCGTGCGGCATTGAAGCTCGCATTGGTGGACCGCAACAGTCACACCCTTGGGGAATAACATGACCAGCTCTATGAAAAGCTGGAAAAAATATATGTATATAGTCACATGGCTATCATCATCGTCGATTTTAATTGACTGTGCCGTTAATGGCATGACCTGGTATATTAATGAACCAACCTGGGGGAAAAATCAAACTGGACCCAGTCATGTTAACTTAGGAGCACTTGGTCGACAACATCCTAGTTGGCAACGAACTAGGATGTGCTGACCACAACACGATGGAATACACCATCAAAGTGTAACGTCCAGCCCCCATGGAGCTGTTCACCGCCCCAATTTTGCACGAGCAAACTTCAAGGGCAAGAAAGAACAGGTAAGTGCGCTGCCGTATAGAGGGCACAGTAGATGCTTGCTGTCACTTACTCAAGGAGAGAGTTCGCGAGGCCTGCGACCGATGTATACCCTTGAGGGCAATTGATCCCGCCCTAATAATTTGGCCCCTTGGTGGAACGTCAAAGTTGCAATGGCCTTAAAACGTCGCGATCAACTTAATGCACAAGGAAGGAGGGACAACCCCGAATAGACAGAAGATTTGCATCGCCAGGCGTGCAGGACAGCCAGTCGTGTAGGACAGTCACGAAACAGAGAAACATTGCGTATAACTACAAGAAAAACTCTAAGGGTCTCAGCAGCTCCGCAAGTGGATGATGATGGTGTTCTCATAGCGTTGCCTGAGGACATGGCCAGTGTCCTGAATAGCTTCTTTTGCTCGGTGTTCAAATTTGAGGGCCACAGCTACGAACGAGATACTGTTTATGCTGGAAAAGCTACCGAGAAGAAATTGTTGAACAACTCGAGGGATTGAACATGTACAAATCGATTGATCTCGATGGACACCACCCAAGAGTTCTCATGGAAACTTGGAAACAATTGACGAATTCCCTGACTCACATCGTCAACTTATCGATTGCGAGGGGCGAGGTCCCCGAAGACCGGAAAGTTGCTAATGTGACGACAATTTTTAAGTAAGGTGACCGACAATTGTCCAGCAATTGTCAACCGTCGATCGTGTGCAAACCCATCAAACGATTTATACGACACCATCTCGTCAATCATCTGGAAGACAACAGACTAGAATTAAAAACACTCAACACGGCTTCCTCAGCAAAAGGAGGAGCTGTCTGACAAATCTGTTAACCTTATCAGCGAGGTGATTTACGTGTCCATCCTCCGCAAGGCAGCGGATATCATCTACCTAGATATCCAAAACGCCTTCGACAAGGTGCCGCTCAGGAGGCTATTAGACAAGATTTCTGAGCTCAGCATCGGTGGCAACGTACTTCGTTGTCTGTGCGCCTGCCTCAGGACAAAGTCCTAGCTCCGGTCTTTTTCTTCATCAAAGTGGATGACATGGATGCGGAACTTCTGTCCAAGATATCGAAATTTGTCAATGACACGAAGCTCTGTGATCTCGAAAAACTCATCCAATGGTCGGAATCGTCCCAGATGCCCTTCAGGGCTGCAAAATAAACCATCAAACCCCTGGGGTGTCACAATGCCAACTTCAACTACGCAATGGCAGGAAGCGATCTTGACACCAACAGCGTGACTAGAGCGTCAATTTTCGAAAAAAATTAAATGGGAAGCACAGGTTGAGGATTTGATTTGATTTGGGCCACATTTCCACCAGAGCACACATGTTGAGAAAAGTTACAAGATAACAAACCGCAATCTAGGTTTCATCTACCGTAACTTCCTCTGCAAAACGAAGGACATAGTATCGCCGTTGTACAAGTCTCCATGTGTGGAGACCAATTCCGGTCATCACACATGAGGAGAGACATAGACCATTTGAAACGCATTCAGAATCGTGCTACTAAGCTCGCCACAGCTACGAGGATAGCCTCAAAGAGCTTGGCCTCGTTTCCCTCGAGCAACAAAAGATGAAGGATTAGCTCATTGAAACCTTCAAATACCTGAGAGAATGCAACGTGAGCCCTGTTGGTCTCTTCCACAAGGACCACAAACACTTTTTCCTGTTCTCAATCTCGCGGATTTGGAAGAACCTATAAGCTGCGGTAGTTGACACAGAATCCGTGAACTACCAAAACGTACTCGACAAACACTGGGATACGTGAAACGTTCAACATAAGAACAAAACGGCTCTCCCAGGACCTTCCGAGATTATTATGGGAAGCATGACACGGCTTCCTTCATAAAAAAAATTATTATTTCTAATATTATTATTTCCTCTTCATCGAAACGACCCTCTTTCACATCCAATATTAATATCCATTTCGATCAGTTTCTACCACCAACATTGTAGTAAAGACTGATCGCTTTGCATCTCGGCAGAACTACATTCTCGCAGAAGGTATCAAGTGAGAGTGGTTACGGTAACTGACACCCACACCTAAGCCCAGTCAGGGTCACCGGTAGTGGGTGTGAGCCCATAATGGCTATTGGCAATCACCCACAGTCCCTTATTGTGTCAGGGTCAGCAAAGCCATCTGCTGTCCTAAGTCCTAAAAGGGGAATAGCAGATGCAGGAACAATGGTAACCTACGAATTAAAACCGTTTATGAGTAGAGCCCTGCTCAAACATGATGTGGCGGTGAAAACTCAGAAGAAGATCATTATTTTTGCTTATATTAGTTTTATTATGGTACGATTACCACCCCTACTGTGTACAGTGTGAGAGTGACGGCGACTCAGCGGCTGTTGCCGTTGAGCCGCAAACCCCCTACACCCCAATAGTATCCACGGCTTGAACCCGCACCAGGGAAGAGCCAGTCCTTAACTCAACGGTGCGGAGTTGATTTGAACGGATATCACCATCCATTGTTGAAGAAGGGAATTCTTGCTATGAGGGACCCTATCGATACGATGGCACTCTATGTGGCAGGCTATTTTTCTATTTATAAAATACGCTGTGCATCCTTTCGATAAGACTTATCGTTACAGTTCACATAATTTACATGTATGTATCGCTGTTGGTAATCATTGTGAGTTGTCTAGTGCAGGTGAGAGTGTGCCGGCGACTCAGCGGTAACTCGCCGGTAGGACGCAACGGCAGCGCGCAGCCACCTCCGGTAATTGAACCCGCACCAGAGGAGACCCAGCTACTCAACTCTACGGTGCTGCATCGATTCGGAAGGATATCATCTTTATTTATTTATTTTTTGGAGAACTTTACTTCTTATTCTTCTTTTCACCTCTCCCTGTGGCTGTAGGGAAGAAGAAAAACCAAAACCAAACTACAAACAATTTCTTCACTTTGCAGCGGATCTCGTCCCGGAGCAGTGGCCGATGCAGCGGAGAGATTAACAGTCGCATTTCCTACAGCACAGATTCGGGTGGGACGCAGTGTTGCAGGGAGCAGAGCGAAGTAAAGCTGCTATTCTCCTTCCCACAGATGTTCCAGCAATGCCTAACACCGAGATGACCATTGTTGAGGCAATGGGTATCTTCCTATGGGAAACCCAGTCGACACTATGGTACTCTTTGTGTATGCCAGTCTTAGAATTTAAATCCCCGTTCCTCTCTTTCGATTGAACCCAGCGCTATTGTTCAGAACATTCATATGTATGTGTGTTACTTTTGACTAGGATTGCCAGTTACGTAGTGCAACAATATTCCTTGGAGACGCCCTCTGGCATCTGATCTTAAAATATACTTTTGGATTAAGCTGCCGAGTTACCTAGTGCAACCTTATTCCTCGGAGATGCCGCTCTGTCATCTCATCTTGAAATATGAAATATTAGTAAAATTAACAACAAACATTATTCTCACCTTCACAGCCGACCCTGTTTCTGAGCGGTAGCCGGTGCTGCGTGTAGAACTAACTTTCTTCTTTCTGAAGCAGCACAAATTTGAGGCGAAACGTGGTGCTGCAGAGTCGTCGTCACGCCTGACATTGAGATGACCACTGTTCAGTTAATGAGCTGGATACACTAACACTGCAACATTGTCTCGTTAGTGTTCTCTGGTAGTGGGTATCTTCCTACGAAGGGATCCTGCCGACACATCGTTTTTAGCGATGTTATGTCAGTTTCAAAATTGAAATGTTTGCTATTGTCTTTCTTTGCATTAAATTCTCTCATATTTGTTTCTCAAAAGGTGGAACATTTGTGTTTCCTTAGACTAAACTCGGGAGCTGCCACAAGCGTTTCTTTTTCTAGAAGATGCTCTTTTGATATCTGCCCTAATGCCAATGTTGATAGAGACTCTAAACCAGCCAAGGGCAGACCTATCACTTTGAAGTGCGACAGCCTTCAAGGAACCATTAGCTTACAGAAAACTTATTCTTCTGAATACAAGGGGAAGGACAAGTACCCAGGCCACTGGGTGGAGTGCTCCTTTCAATCTATAAACTTTTCAAAATATAAACCTCCATATGCTCTTTTCGAGTAAGCTGAATACCTAGTTTGAGTTCTTATGAACCCAACCTCTGAGGCAAGCCAGTAGATGAGCCCCAAAGGAAAAGTATGAGCCCTTTGAGCATATGGGCGAGTTTGTCTCTGTTAGACCATCTGAAATGAGACAGTTTGAAACCTGAATGCGTCGTTTACCATCTTCACTCTCTCCGAGTCTGAAAATGTCCTATGACACTCGACCGTTTTTTCCCGGGGCTGGAAAGCCCCGAGTAGCAGTGGGGAAGGTTGTATGGAAGGTTGTTGAGATAGAAAGGGAAGGCCCACTGCTACCATCTTTAGTACAATGATAGTAGCTGTGGGCCTTCTATTTTCTATCTATACAATCTTTATTTCCCAGTGTGTGTGCGCGAGTTCTAAAGCTTTGTTGACTATCCCCTCCCTCTTTCAGGGAAACAACTCGACATGAGAACTTGTACTGGTTTGATTTTCTAAATCCAATCAACTCTGTTCTACAGCGTACTATTAACCAACTGATACGTCACTCAAATGTGTACCATTCACAAACTGACAAGTCACTCTACTGTGTGCCATTCCCACACTGACAGGTCACTCTTCTGTGTTACATTTACATATTGTTACATCACTCTATGGGTACCATTCGCCTTGTGACAGGTCACTCTATTGCTTCCCCTTTGCATAAGGACAAGTCACTCAACTGCGTACCATTCCTAAGCACCTCTGAGATCCTCTGATAGCCTGTTTTGCGGCCGTGTACCATTCCCATACCTCTCTGTTATGGCTGACCATGAAATAAACGGAATTTATGGCTGGTCTAGAGTGTTGCCATCAGAGCCCCCTTGTCGAGATAACGATACCCTCGACTGCAGTAACTTTCTTCGACGACGATATTGCTGAGTGTATGGAAGGAGAACAGAGGGCTCGACAAGGGGGATATGACAGAGTGTATGAAAGGAGGGCAGAGGGCTCGCCAAGGGCGATATGACTGAGTGTATGGAAGGAGGGCAGAAGGCTCTCCAGCGACGATATTGTTCAGTGTATGGAAGAAAGACAGAGGGCTCGCCAGCGAAGATGCTGCACAGTGTATACGCCGAATGCAGAGGGCTCGCCAGCGAGGATACTGCACAGTGTATACGCCGAATGCAGAAGCCTCGCCAGCGAGGATGCTGCACAGTGTATACGCCGAATGCAGAGGGCTCGCCAGCGAGGATGCTGCACAGCGTATACGCCGAATGCAGAGGGCTCGCCAGCGAGGATGCTGCACAGTGTATACGCCGAATGCAGAAGGCTTGCCAGCGAGGATGCTGCACAGTGTATACGCCGAATGCAGAGGGCTCGCCAGCGAGGATGCTGCACAGTGTATACGCCGAATGCAGAGGGCTCGCCAGCGAGGATGCTGCACAGTGTATACGCCGAATGCAGA
>SDVV010004197.1:0-20454 GCA_016164225.1 Gammarus roeselii
TTTGTGTGCAATATCCTAAATTTAACTCGATTGAACTAGCATTGAAAATGCACTAAGCGCCTCTTGCCCCACGTTGAAAATGCGATAGATATTAAGCTAATTGAAGTTGTACACAGCACCCTAAGCTATCGTAGGTAAATATATCTCCTTAAGTGAAGGGAAGCCAAACCGTAAATGGTCTAGGACCCCTCCATTCAGTAAATCGTCTTCTAAATGGTAAAGTATACATTTGCAGGGGATCAATAACAAAAATTCCATAAAGATGCATAATGGACTTGCATCTCTTGAACGTACGTTCCTCCAAAATATCTTACATTTAACTCTGAGATCATGATAATAAAGCTATTTTTACCACGATACCATTCAAATCTATAACAAATTTCTAGACCTATTCCAGTCACGTATAATACTTTAGACATATCATGCATCTGATTCACCAGCTAATGAGGTCACATGGGTACAGTATTGGGAAAAATTACTAGAGCTATAGTCAGAAATAGGACATTTTCGTATAAAATGATGGAAGCACGTCAACATGAACATGTTATAACCTGTAAATGTTCATAGCCTATATTCAACATCAAGCATCTCACCGCTAAAAAACTCCACCAAACATCCTCTGAAAATGAGTCAAACAAAGCACAACTAGCTAAGGTCTCCTAATAAATACCCCATATTTCTTGCATAACTACATCGAATATCTTAGCAATTCAGGTTTGAGCAGTAAAAACTTCTATTCAAATGAGTCATTCAATAACAACATAGTAATATATTAACCTGCCGTGCAAAAATAGTACAATCATATATATATCGTTGATAAGACCTAAAAACCTACATCTTTATAATCCGTACGTCAGCAATCGTAAATAAAAAGCAATAAGATACCGAAAGGAATCTGAAATATATCGTAAGAAAAACAATTCTCCAAGATGATCTTATCTCGAGATAAGATCATTGTGTGACCAGACATCAAGAGTTAAAATCGCTAATTACCATTTGCGGTTTGGACACCGCCTGATTCCGGTCGACCCCTCGCCTCTTCCCCGCCCGTCACGGCCAGTCTATGTGTATCGTAAGCAACTCACTTGACCAGAATAGAAGAAAATAAACATATAACTACAATGTCCGAGAAATACAGCTAGTAAGGCAGACATACTAAAAATAATATACATCCTAACAAATGCATCGGCCGACTCACAAAAAACCTCCGTTCATGGTATCTCTATGAAGCATCAGAAACTAACTTGATCAATTTGTCTCAACATATAACTACAATGTCCGAGAAATACAGCGCCTGAGTCAGACACATTACCAAATAATATACATTCTATTTATCGCCTATCTAATTCCTTCACTAAAAGCATATTCGGCCGACTCACAAAAAACCTCCGTTCATGGTATCTCTATGAAGCATTAGAAACTAACTTGATCAACTTGTCTTAACATGTAACTACTATGTTCGAGAAATCCAGCGTCTGAGTCGGACACAGTAACAAATAACATACATCCTAATTATCGTCTATCTAATTCCTTCACTAAAAGCATATTCGGTCGGGTCACAAAAAACCTGCGTTCTTGGTAACACTATGAAGTAACAGTAACTAACTTGATCAATTTGTCACAACATATAACTACGATGTCCGAGAAATACAGCGCCTGAGTCAGACACATTAACAAATAATATACATCCTATTTATCGTCTATCTAATTTCTTCACAAAAGCATATTTGCAATCACTAATTATCACCAATCTAATTCCTTCACAAAAGCATACATAGAGTCACTAATTATCGCCAATCTAATTCCTTCACAAAAGCATTCATTGAGTCACTAATTATCTCCAATCTAATTCCTTCACATAAAAGCATATTTGCAGCAAGTATTGCCAGGGCAATTTTCGTAGTACTTATTTCCAGAGCAACTTTCGTAGTACCTTTTTCCAGGGCAACTTTCATAGTACCTTTTCCAGGGCACCTTTCGTAGTACCTTTTTCCAGGGCAATTTTCGTAGTACTTTTTTCCAGGGCAATTTTCGCAGTACATTTTTCCAGGGCAATTTTTGTCGACATATACACTACTTATAAGTGGACCGATTTACTAGGATGGATACCCTCTTATATTATAATGTTTTTTCCCTCATGCTTACTACCGAGAAGAGAATTACTTAGATTTCTTTGGTTGGTATTGTTGTATGATTTTTTCTACGGTAATCATAGGAATATATGTTTAAGAGGTGTAAATCCGTACTACATCTTTGTGGAATTTCGTCATTATAGCCCAGCAAGTGTATAGTTTAACGTTTTAGAAGACGATTTACTGGATGGATGGGTCCTGGTGTGGAGGTGGCTTACACTCTTTGGTAATCATTTGGAGTTCGTCCAATTTCAACGAGAATTTGTAAGTTCTTGTGAATGTTGGTCTCAAGTTCGATGGGTTTGTTAGAAAGGTGATGCGACAAGCTGCTGGTCGTTGTAGTGATGTACTCAGGTCGTCAGTGAACATAAGCCGAGATTTTATGTCCACACTCTTTGTGACTCATGTCAGGCCCATTCTTGACAACTTTACCTGTTTATGGATTCTTGGTTATGTCTAGGATGTGACTTTGCTCGAAGCTTTTCATAGATGCTGGACTAAAACAATGCATGGTATGTCAGAGGAGTGGTACCATGACTGGCTGTTGCCTCTCAATTTTGTTATATAACAGGGGTAGCTTGCTGATAAGTGACATAATCAAGTATTGTAGAGCTCGTTGTTATGACACAATGGGCTTTGATTTGTCCTACTAGAGACATAACATCAGTAAGGTTCAAGAATTTGTTTCAGATTGAATGGGTTTCGTAGCATTATTACATTACTATGCATGAACTCTGTGTTTGTTTAACTGGCAGATATTTTCGGTTTGGCTTATATGTTAGTATACGATGTTTGTCCTGCTTCAGATCACATTAAAAGATAAAATATAGGATTATTTTTATTATTTCAAGATCGGTAATGTATATCGGCATCATGCATTGATTGGTGTAGGATTTATCATCTGGTTGTGGTTGGATACACCGTATGTCATACCTAATTATTATTAGTTAAGGTTGAGTAGAGAAACTTACTTAGCTATTTTACCGCTAGTATACGATTTTGAACGGTTATCATAGAATATAGAACTTTATTAGGAATAAATTTGGCCTAATATGATATAGTGCGGGGTATACATTAATTGGATGTAGAGGTACAAAATATTGGTATATTTTTAACTCCTGACATAACTTGTCTTGGAGCACCAGTATACCGGATTTGTATAGAATGTGAGTGTTAAATTATTCCATCAGTTTATTGTAAATCTCAATTATATGTTTCGCTCGCGCACCTTTACTAGATGCTTATTCTCACATGTCTTACTTTAATCAATATATGTTAACCGTTTGCAGTTTATACAGTAAAAGTTATTGCTTGATTCGGGTAATGTTATGAGATTCGTTAAAATTCACAGTATCTGACATATTCGAGCATTCACTATATCCACTTAAGTATTTTTACCATAGATTTGTGATGTTAGGGCCGCAGTCAACAAAATCTAGTATATAAATAACGCCAAGCTACACAATTAGCGATTTACATACCAATGTACGACATCATTGACAAGATAACTCAATTAATACAAAATGGTTGCGATGTACCGCCAGATAAGTTGATACTTGACCTAACCAGGCTCACCAATAATTATGTACTTTTATTCAAGTTTGATGGGAATGTAGGGTATTTAGTCGTTATTTTATGCGATATACAAATCAAATCACTCCACATGGTTCCATTTTACATATATTTTTTTTCATTATCACAAACCATGTAGATATACATACATTTATACATGTATACAGGGTCGATGCCTGCACCATGTAGGCACACATAGGGTCGATGGCGGCACCTGTGCCGGCACAATGTAGGCATATACAGGGTCGAAGCCGGCACCTGTGCCGGCACCATGTAGGTATATACGCACATTTGTACGCATATACAGGCTCATATAAAATATAAATCAATGACGGAATAACTTGCAACAGCATGGTTATGATAAGTTAGGTAAGGTTGGGTTGAATGCGACTAACAAGTGAAAGTAATGTAAAATTTGTGTCTATTTCAAAAATATTATGTATTACTTATAACATTCAAACAATCCACGTTAAAATGGGGATATTTGCTCAATCAAAGATTGGAAGTGTATATTAAAACTACAAATGATAGATTGAAATGTAGAGCCAAGTGGAGAAATTTGATATATATAAGCCATAAATCAATGACTGAATATCATACGTGCGCCCAAAAATTTTTCGAACGATGCCACATAATTTTTAGTTAGGTAACAATACAAATTCAACATATATCAAACGATCATTACTATGTATATATAACAAAATATAATAACTTACAATAAATCCATATCGCTTAAGTAAGCTCCAGCTACTCTCGCTGAGGAGGGCATCCGACCGATACTCATTGAACAAAATAAAATAGAGATAAGACTATTCGAACAGTCTGCAGTTTCTTGCCAACGGACAATTTGGAACATGCGGATACATGGTGTCAACGATATATCAGGTTCAAACTGGATAGTGCGTTATGGGATAGATAAAATCTCGTAACGAAGCTGCTGCATCTCCAGAAATATATACATCAACCCGCCAACTACCAAACTATTCCTATAGATTTTACGTATATATAAAATAAACAGATGGAAAATACAAAATGTTTCCCAAATCCACCCATCAGGCTGGTACCAAGCAGGGCCGAACGCACACTAAGGCTGCAAATCGAGTTATATAACATACCTATTATACTATTCATATGAACAGAATATGCAATATAATGATACAATAACAAAAAATACAAAATATTCCAATCCATTCGCTAAGAACCCACCAAGCAGCCACCGAATGAATCAATTTTACGCTGATAAAATAAGAATTTGAATATAATATTCATGGAAAAAATATATATAATTTTAATTCAGACAAATATATAATGATACAGACACTTAGAACATAGAAGCAATGGCAAATCAACCATGGAAAAATAATGATAAGACAAAGAACAGCTAAGAGCAGCCTCACCTGACAAAAATTCCGGAGGCGTACTGAACTTTTTGCCGAGGGGGCCTGACACCCCCACCCCTCAAAAATGTACTACAAGTATATTTCTGCCAGCAACGAAAAAAAAATGTATAATGAACAAAAAGTAAGTGATCAAGCAGTCCATAGGAAAAAAAACATATATTTATTGGGGGTCTCCGTACCCCCACACCTTTCGAAAATGAGATGAAAGAATATTCCTACCAGAATCGAATAAATATATAATGAACAACAGTAAGGAACCAAGCGTACCCCAATGCAGCTATCTAAAGAAAAAAATGTATATATAAATACAATAACCATTAATAGACACTAAAAATATAAATGTTCAAACCACAAAAAATCCTAAATAAATTCGAAAGCTAGGGCTGAAAGCCCCTGCCCGTCCACCCCCCTTCCGCTGAACGTAGACATGTATCATTACCTTGACATGCTGTGAGTCGGACACAGCCTTGCGACAACGAGATAACATCTGAGTCAGTGACAGTGATCGATAGAGCTGATCTACCGCCGAGTTAGCGATGCAGTGGCACCGTGCTACTGTATGACTACTGCCTATACTGTCTGCGATGACAGTGTCCTACTGTAGCATGCTAGTGTAGATATACTGCAATTTCCGACAGTGAAAATATATATACATACAATGGGAAAAAGAGGTTGGATTTAATCCACAATTAGAGCTTTTGCTCTATAATAACAAAGAACCTACATAATTCCGTATTCAAATTACCAATAAATAACTTACAAAGAACAGGTCATCACCCCTAAATTATATAATGATCGAGCAATACAAGCATCAGCCAGTTGGAAACCGCTATCACAGCGCTATAAGTGCCACTGAATAATCCCCTAAATAAGTTATAGGTCGAGCAAAGACTTGCAATAAACGACTCATGCCTTTCATTGAAAACTCGATAACTTAGGTGCCTGCAACACTAAATAATACAATACCCTATTCGATTAAAAATAATTCAATCCTACACATACAGCCAGTCCGATATGTACCAGGCCAACATTTATTGCGGATATGCCAAAGCAATTCAGTAAACTCTAACATTAATTCATACATGTGCAATACTTCTTACCCTTTACTATACCTATTTACAAACTATCAAGTATCACCAACAAAAAAAAACATCGGCACACCTGAGTCACTCACCTGGGCGATCGTGAGATAGGGCGTGCAAAAAACTCCGGTACTTTTTTAGGAGTGGTAGGGGTGCAATTTGCAAATCGCACCCCTGATATGTGGCGTGGAGGGGGTGCAATAAATTTGCAAATTGCACCCTTCCTATCTACTACTGGACTACCATCAAATACGACACATGACTAGAAGTGGTTGATGTGTACAGGGCTACCATCAAATTTAACACACGGCTAGAAGTGGTTGATGTGTACTGGGCTACCATGTTATACAACACGCGACTAGAAGTGCTTGATGTGTACTGGGCTTCCATCAAATTTAATACGCTGTTTTCCCCATTGGATTCAAAAGTTGACGTAAGGATTTTTGAACGAACAAAGTCTCACCAATATCATAACTAAACAATAGGCCCATCATAGGTGTTCGGTGACAGAGCAAAGTAGGGAAGAATAGATATTGGTGCTGTGTAATCACGCTCAAGGGGTTCCAATACACCAACCTGCAGGGCATTGAACAGTTTTCCCATTGATCTTATTTATTTCAAAATCATTCGAATTTCTGCTTATGTATATGAATGATAACCAAAATATCTTGTCATGGGTTTCTTTCATATAAGAACCGGAGGGCCAACAATATTTTGTTGATAGTTACGCCTGTTTGCAGGGTCTGAATCGGTATAAACGTTTATTCATTCTGGACAAGAATTTAGCTTCTCATTGTCCTCAGAACAAAGCGTTTGACATTGCTTGCCCTGACGAGCCTCCTGGCGGTGGCTACCATCGCCTCAGCCTTGCCTAACCAGGACTGGTTGTCGAACTCCTTCCTCGCTGTTACTAACAACATGCCCGACAGGACACCCAATAGCACGCCCATCGGCGTCCGACTCTGATTCGTCAACAGGTCCAGACAAGTCGCACCCGCTGTATCGTAGCTGTGTCACTGTAGGGGGTCATTACTCATACAGCGGCTGCAAAGGTTCGCTACGGAGGCGATCACAGGTTGCGAAGGTTCGCTCCAGTGAATGTCATTTGTTCCCCCATCAAAACAGTCTTCAAACAAATGTTTTCTAGCTTCCAAATAAGCTCAACGTTCCAGAATTTAGAAGGATGGAAATATAGACTGAAAATGATCACTTGAAATATCTGCGCCTCTTCAATATATGTTCAGTTCGAGAAGGAACAACAATGATACTAGGCTGCTAGTCGTTTGATTGAAATTAGGAAACGGGCAGAAATAATTTCATGTATTCTTAGTGATGATAAACAGTGAACAAGCAGAGTCAAAGAAACTGCTAATGTCACTCTAAATCGAGTAAATGAACTTTAAGTGCACTTCGACTCGAAACTGGTCAAGAAGATTACTGAGCTTGATGTCGAGACCAATGAGCGCATCAAATCTTTAGAAAACTCAGCCAAAGAAGTTTAAGCAAACGAGGCACTACTCAAATCAAGAGTCAGCTAGGCGGTGGCATAGCACGACACGTTAGGCCATCGCCCCACCGGTTCCAAAACAACACACGAAATCGTTTTGACGTATTGACGGATGAAATGAGTTCTCAGAACACAGAGGAAATTGTTGCGATCAGTGTTGTTAATGATAACCCGGTCAAATCGAACAGACGAAAGCAGAGAGCACAATTGAAAATACTCTGTGCACCAGACGTGAAAATTTATGAGGTTGAGGGTATAATCCGGAAGAAAAAAAGATATCCTCCAAACCTATTATAATTTAAATCGGAGCAAAAGTCGCTAAGCAAATGGAAGACAGGCGCAAAAAACACAAAACCCTGCAAATAAACATCAAAGAATTGCACTCGAATCTTCACGTCACACGCATGTTGCTCCACCCAAACAGAAGTAGGTATAAGTTGAGCAAGATAATACACCAAAGCCAGCGTCTTGCAACTTTCTGTAAAGAGAGCACATCCCATTCTCAGATCACTGGAGAACAATGATCAACCTAAACACTGATTATATCAGAATTACCAACAAGGTACGCATAAACACAAGCGGAATTTACACAGTCGAAAATATCCTTCAGAACATCATCGCTCGTCTCATCAACTAAAGACACAAAGGCCTCCGACCGTGCCCGTAGTACTCGCTGACGCAGCGGTAACGATAGTTACACTACCAAGACAAGAGCCCATCGAGATCCCACAGCAACATCACATACGAGGTGGAGACCGAACTGCTGCCCTGCAACTAGAATCCGTGTAAACGAAACTAAAATATTTGCCCCGATACTAAGCCTCAAAATAGACAGACGCATTACAGGTCAATAAATTAGTTATGGGGACTGCCTATAACTTCAAATGTTATAAGGTAAACGCTAGAAGTCTCCGAGACAAGGTCGACAAATTGGGTATCCTTTTAGTGATTGAAAAGATCGGCATAATAGCAATCACGGAATATCGTGGATGAAATTGAATACTATAAATAATCTAAGCGAATTCACTCGACCGGGGTTTTCGTTATTTCACAAAGATAGACGAGGTCGAGAGTATGGAAGAGTATTGTACCTCGTAGAAATAATCCTACAAAATTTAGAAGCTACTTTTCCCAGCAATAAAAACGACATAGTATCAATTCAAGTAGTTGGTAAGCATATAAAGCGTCAAATCAGCCTCGTAGCACATCACCCAAAGAGCACGGCTGCAGATGATACCGATATAGGCAATGCTCTCACCAACTTCGACACAACACAAAATTGTATTTGAGGACGAATATACTGCCACTGGCCAATACCTGATAGATTTAGCTGACGATAAGTTTATGACTTAGTTAGTACACACTCATGGGGCAGCAATATCCTGGACCCCTCTATTTAATGCACGCTACTGAACGTTAACTTAGGAGGGCCACTTTGAACTGACGACCCTACTGCATGCGTTGCTCGAAAGAGCTCGAGTTGAAAATGTCATTATTTAGCTGTGTTAGTTGCTCCAACTTTAGATTAGCTAACTTCGGTGACACGAGAGTCAGTGGCGTCAGCAAATACACCCCTCGGACGTGTAGTCATTATTTAGTTCAACAGTTTTTAACATCACATTCAAATGTTAAACTTGATGCAAGCCTACGAAAAGACAGGCGATCAGCAGTTAATCAACCCCAGTACTGGAACGAAGCAGCATCTTCAGACGAAGAAATTACCGTTCCCTCCAAAAACACCCAAATGACGAAACTTAAGAAAATGAGTTTAAAATCTGCAGAAGAGTACTAAAGGTATTGGAACGTGAAAAGACAGATTTTGAAATGTTGTTGCTGCGACCGTCAAAACTAATTCGAAACAACTTTTAAGATATATTTCGAGCAACAAATCAAGATCTGTTGTAGGTTATCTTGAAAACGACTGTGGGGAGTTAAAAACATACGACACTAGAAGGAGTGACCTACAGGGCCAATATTTAAGTTAGGAAATCCGGCATGATATCACAGTGGAAAAAAACGTATTGGAGACTTCCGTGCCGTAAATTTTGCCCCTGCCAAAGTTATTAACACATATAGATCAATTGAAAGTCACAAAATCTTCAGATCCAGACCAAGTTCATTCCAGAATACTGAAGGAGACTACGAACAATATCGCCGAACCCCTCTCGAAACATTTTTTCCGAATCTCTCACAAATGACACTTGCTTCTCTAAATGGAAAGAAGTCAAAGTTATTCCAAGTTAAACAAAATGACAAAACGTATCCAGGCGATTGCAGAGCAATTAGTCTCGTATCAGTCATTGACTAATTGATGGAACGTTTGGAAACGGAGGAAATTTCGCAATTCCTTGAAAAGACTATGCTGATGCAAACCTGCTGATATTTTTCTAGATTGAAATCGAAATTTACGCGCGACTTCGATTCCCAAAAAACAATCCTCAAGTCCCTCACAGAAGCAAAGTTGGTAAACATCGCTATCCAAGGCGAGTTCAATAACTGGGTTACATGTTGGCCCACGTATAACACATGTTGGCCACGTGAGTCGTGAGAAACGGAGCCTCCTCTCCGTGGAGTAATTTAACAAGCGGCGTGCCACAAAAATCTGCTCAAGGTTCGTTTATTTAAATAATATTCATGAGCGAGTTCGATTAAAACGTGCTTTTAAACATTAACAGCATTGCAGACGATTCTAAGCAAGAAGGTGAACTGCAAAAAACAAGTATCAGTCAATCCAATTGGATAAAAACAAAATTGCAGCGGTCAGAATAGTGGAAATTATATTCATTGTCGACAAATGTGAAGTTGTGCACATCGGTCATAACAACTACAAACACAAATATTCCATGTCCGGAAAGGAACTGATTCCTATCACTGAGAAGAGAAAACTGTGCGTCATCATTTTAGTAAAGAAATAAAAAGTACCAAGCAATGTAAAGATGTTTCTAATAAAATGCTAAGTATGATATCCCGCACCTTCTCGAATAGGAGCAAGCAATGTATTCATAGAAGTACAATGTCTTTGTTGGACCGCACCTCGAATATCCAGTCAAATTCTGGTGCCCATGTCTCAGAATAGACGTTAAGATTGAAAAGATTTGACGCTGAGTTACCAAACTCTCCCATCGCTGCGCAATACATCGTCCTGAGACAGACTTCGCAAACTCAACCTTTACTCGCAGGAGAAGAGTCGTGGGGATGACATGATCGAATGGTGGAAACTTATGAAGGGCAAAGAAAACGTATAACAAACTATTTTTTTCCACTCTAGATGCGGTGTGACCAGAAGTTATGGTTAAATAATTGTTGGTAAGTGGACGTTGTCGAAGGAGGAGACAAATTTTCTAGGGAAGTTGTAAGCAGTGAAAAAATCGAAACGTTTAAATCACGACTCGATAAATTTTACCACAATCACTGATAATTAGCTTCCGGGCTTAGCACGTTTCAGAAACGGTGTCTGGCATCAGAGTCACTATATTAAATAATTAAACGGACACTAGTATACGGTCTGAATAGAGCCCGGCATTGGCTCTATATGAAGGTAAAAAAGCTGCTCGCCACTGTACCTACCAAACGATGTCCAGCCGTGACACCGGTCACCTTGGCTAATGAGGAATTAGGTCTAGAAAATCTCAAACCAACGTAGTGGGTAGGTGGGTTTCCTCATGTGCTTATTCGAGTTGTTTCGAGTACTATCGTCGAGTAATATTTCCTGCTATACACATTTCCATACACAGATACAAGATGATCTATTTGACTTACGACTTCAGAACTAATCTCCCTTATTATTAAATGATAACCTAGCTTGCGCTTCCACCACCATTTGATCGCTGCTTTAATTTTGTTACCACCAACGATCGGTGCTACTATGCTATCACCACCAACAATCGGTGCTACTATGCTGTCACCACCAACGATCGGTGCTACTGTGCTGTCACCACCAACGATCGGTGCTACTGTGCTGTCACCACCAACGATCGGTGCTACTATGCTGTCACCACCAACGATCGGTGCTACTGTGCTGTCACCACCAACGATCGGTGCTACAATGCTGTCACCACCAACGATCGGTGCTACTATGCTGTCACCACCAACGATCGGTGCTACTATGCGGTCACCACCAACGATCGGTGCTACTATGCTGTCACCACCAACGATCGGTGCTACTATGCTGTCACCACCAACAATCGGTGCTACTATGCTGTCACAACCAACGATCGGTGCTAATATGCTGTCACCACCAACGATCGGTGCTACTATGCTGTCACCACCAACGATCGGTGCTACTATGCTGTCACCACCAACGATCGGTGCTACTATGCCGTCACCACCAACGATCGGTGCTACTATGATGTCACCACCAACGATCGGTGCTACTATGCTGTCACCACCAACGATCGGTGCTACTATGCTGTCACCACCAACGATTAGTGCTACTATGCTGTCACCACCAACGATCGGTGCTACTATGATGTCACCACCAACGATCGGTGCTACTATGCTGTCGCATCTAATGTCTGCTGCTAAATATCTCATCCTTCCTATGATTGGTGCCACCATTCTGTCACAACTGAAGAAAGGTGAAGCGAGGAGAAAATTATAAGGCGGTGTCTTGATGTTGGGGGGCAAGGTATCGCCACCTCGCTGTTGGCAAGGTGGCGCCCCTTTGCTGTTGGCATGGTGGCGCCCCTTTGCTGTTGGCATGGTGGCTACATCTCGCTGTTGACGAGGTGGCGCCCCTTTGCTGTTGGCATGGTGGCTACATCTCGCTGTTGACGAGGTGGCGCCCCTTTGCTGTTGGCATGGTGGTGCCACCTCGCTGTTGGCAAGGTGGTGCCACTTTGCTGTTGGCATTGTGGCGCCACCTCGCTGTTGGCAAGGTGGCGCCACTTTGTTGTTGGCATGGCGGCGCCACCTTGCTGTTGGCAAGGTGGTGCCACTTTGCTGTTGGCATGGTGGCGCCACCTCGCTGTTGGCAAGATAGCGCCACTTTGCTGTTGGCCTCGTGGCTACATCTCTCTGTTGGTTTGCCAGCACTGCCTCACTCTTGGTAAGAAGTCATCTGTCGCTATTAGGTGGTGCCACCTCGCTGTTGGCATGGTGGCGTCACCTCGCTGTTGGCACGATGGCAACTCCTCACTGTTGGGCGATGCCATCTCGCTGTCGGTGAGGTGACGGCACCTCGCAGTAGGTAGGGTGGTACCACCTACCGTTGGTATGGTGGCGCCATCTCGCTTTTGGTAGGATTGAGACACCTCTCTGCCGGTAGGATGACGCCAACTCGCTGTTGGTAAGGTTGCGCCACCTCTCAGCTGGTCGGGAGGTGCCACCTCGCTGTCGGTGAGGTGCCAAACAAAAAACTGCCGCACAAACATCACGCAAGCGCATCCATTTTCACAGTATCTAGACTACGAAGTAATTCTATGCCCCCCGTGCCAGCTGGTACAGGCTGAGTGACGTCATCGCCTTTGATCTTATTTAGTCAGGCATCTCGTACAGAGGGTATTCCCTATGGTGGGTCCAACCTCGGTATTCCCCTCACATTTCACCACGTCAGCAGATCTTGCACTTGGGAGTGCACAGGTACGTCTTGCGTGACGGTATCGCGTACAATTACAAATATAATTACAGATACATAGGCAGATACAAAGACAAACTGTTGCTTCCAAAAGTAACCGTTTGAAATTGATAATAAATGAACCTCTACTCTCCATTCGTGGTTATTCCATTCACCAAAAGAGGGCAGTCATGTTAGGGTGATGAGCAAAGTGCTATACGTTATTTGGCTTTGTTACGGCGCGTTATGTTAGACGTCACTGGCTTAAGTAAAATTGCAGCATTTGTTGAGATTGGTTATGAAATTAAGTTCCGTTGGTTTGTTTTTCTGGTTAGGTTGATGGGCTTGAAAGCAGATGATTTTCAACTATTTAATTTACTAAAATTTTGTTAATTATAATTTATTTTAATTTATTACAACGAAAACGTATGCTGGGGCTGAGAAAGTGGCCATGTTGTAGCATGTAACAGTATACCGCATGCGACTGCATATCTTCTTTCACAAATTGAGAAAACTCCAACAAACATTATACACACATTGCTGACTGAGCAAATAAATATAATAGATACATTAAATTATTATCATACCTCGAAATGCTTCTTCAGGTTTCCACATGACGATGTATCAGAACGATGCTAGATTTGGATCAGAGTTAACATTGAAATTATAATTTGAAATTCTCATCACAGCTCTCAATCTGGAAAAACTTTTCCGATGTTATTAGGAAGGACTTCGGCCAGTTTGTTGATTTAACACACAGAGAGAAATGTATGGTAATAGATACATGTATATCGTAAATTCAACATGACGTGACTTATTTAATTTTCTCCAATAAGATTTTCCTTTTGAATTTACATATTTTGTACTGTTGAATTTAAATGATTTCGTCATGTAACTATTACATGAAGGCTAGAAACAAAAATTAGCTTTTTCTTATAAAATTATTCATTAACTATAGTTTTAAATAAATGATGATTGCTTGGTATTCATTCAAGGTTGAAAGCGGTACATAAGCTTGAGTTTTTGATGATATCAAAAGAGGTAAAAGATCCGTGACGAGTGGGGCTCGAAGACGAGACACTTAGCTATGAGTTGGAAATTGAAACCACTACGCTGTCAAAGAGTAAAAACTGTAGGGATCGATGAAATATATATTGTTTTATTAATTATCTTCATCATGATATTTGATTTGAGTTTAGCAAGGAAAACGGCGTAATTTTGATGAATGGAATTTATGAAGACTTGTTGCGACGCAAATTCATGCAAATTGACTCCTTATTAAGTATCATGTAATAGTTACCAGATTCATGTTGTGGCAACATGACATCCGGGAACATGGCCCAAAGAAGTGAAACACCGGCATAATTTATCAGATACATGTAAATTCAACAAAATCTAAAATCAATATGAAAATAATTCTAGATTCAAACAGACTATTTGCAGAAATCCTGTTACATTTACATGTATATGGCTATGAACAGGCCAACATGACAAATATTGTACATTTTACAAGTCATTTTCTCTCTGTGCACGTAAGAAGTTAGCCAATTTGTCCGTATCTGTTTCATTAGTGATTGGAGTAGAACTAGTAAATGTGTCCCGGCTGGTCGCTGATTCGGCTGCGATTTCATCTGTGCTGGTGCTATTATTTACGCTCGTGTTCACTTCCATTGCCAGTTCTTAACACGTCGCGCAAATTTAGACGTTTTCAAGAAACTTCGTAATTTTGGGCATGCTCACGACTCATGAGCCAATAATAGTAGTAGGTTTTCTTGCTGGCACGGTCACCAATGCATGCAAGATGTCGTTCGCATTCACTCCTTGTTTGATTTTTAAATATGCGCCAAGTCGAATATCATACCTTTTGATTATAATTGATACTGATGCAGAAGTTAATAGAAAACATTAGGAGTGAAAGGTGTCAACTTTGTTGTTTATTGCATAGAAAACAACTCTATCCATAGTCAGAATAATGTAAGACGCGACTTATAATTTGATAACAACCTGTTGAGGCATGCTGTGCAGCATATTCTGCCTAAAAAACACTCGCAACCGTTTTCTTTTCTGTTCAACGACCAGTCACTTTTTCCTCACTTACATTTAATATCAACAATCAAACAATAATATTTCGTCATGTTTTAATATGAAAAGAGGTTGCTAGTGATAATATACATGAATTACATTCAGAGATGTATCGATGGATCAATGTATCGATATTTTCCGATACATATGTGAAAAATCTGCTAAGGCGATACCGATACACGATACTTTCAAGAGAGGCTGAGGCGATACCGATACCTTACACCACGTCTCTCCTTACACGACGTCACTCATTACACCACGTCACTCCTTACACCACATCACTCCTTAGACGACGTCACTCCATACCCCACGTCACTCATTACAACACGTCTCTCCTTGCACCACGTCACTCCTTACACCACCACACTTCGTAGACCACGTCACGCCATGCACCACGTCTCTATTTACACCATGTCACTCCTTGTACCACGTCACTCCTTACACCACGTCACTCCTTACACCACGTCACTCTTTACACCACGTCACTCTTTACACCACGTTTCTCCTAACACCACATCACTCCTTACAACACGTCACTCCTTACACCACGTCACTTCTTACACCACGTCACTCCTAACACCACGTCAATACTTAGACCGTCATTCCTCATACCACGTCACTCCTTACACCACGTCAGCCCTTAAACCACGTCACCCCTTACACCACGTCACTCCTTACACCACGTCACCCTAACACCACGTCACTCCTCGTACCACGTCATTCCTCACACAACGTCACTACTTATAACACGTCCCTCCTTACACCACGTAGCTCCTTACACTACGTCACTCCTTACACCACGTCATTTCTTACACCACGTCACTCCTAACACCACGTCACTACTTACACCGTCACTCCTCACACCACGTCACTTCTTACACCACGTCACTTCTTACACCACGTCACTCCTTACACTACGTCACTCCTTACACCACGTCAACCCTTGAACCACGTTACCCCTTACACCACGTCACCCCATGCACCACGTCACTCTTTACACAACGTCTCTCCTACCACATCACCTTTTTACATCACGTCACTCCTTACACCACGTCACCCCTACACCACGTCACTCCTCGCACCACGTCATTCCTCACACAACGTCACTACTTAAACCACGTCCTTCCTTACAATACGTCACTTCTTACACTACGTCACTCCTTACACTACGTCACTTCTTACACCACGTCACTCCTAAGCCACGTCACTACTTACACCTCACTCCTCACACCACGTCACTTCTTACACCACGTCCCTCCTTACACCACGTTAACCCTTAAACCACTTCACCCATTACACCACGTCACTCCTTACACCACGTCACCCCATACACCACGTCACTCGTTAGAACCTGTGACTCCTCATACCACGTCACTCCTTGCACCACGTCATGTCCCATTCATGCTCCCGGGACTTCCCTCTTGAGGCGGTCATCCTCGCATATTCTTGAGTATAAAGCAACCTTGTCCGAGTGCTCGGACATCATTCACAGGACGCCTCCACAGCGACCACCCACCACAGCAGCAGCCGCCCTGCCCTAAACTCATCAAGAACTCCTCCGCAGGACTGGTAAGGAGACGTGGAGACGGTCGTCGTGTGGCTCCTAGGCAGGTGCAATTATTAGATTGATGTTGGGTAAACATTGGACCGGATAATGATTGACGTGATCAGATTTCGTCGAAGTTTAATTAGAGATTTAAAATTGTGGACAGATTTTAGATTTTTTTTTTCAAGTTATAAATTTAAATAAATATTTTTCATCAGAGTTGCTGTTTCTTAGGCATTGCGGTAATGCACCGTCATTGCTGCCATTATATTATAGATGCACCGTCATTGCTGCCATTATATTATAGATGCACCGTCATTGCTGCCATTATAATATAAATGCTCCGTCATTGCTGACATTATATTATAGATGCACCGTCATTGCTGTCATTATATTATAGGTGCATCGTCATTGCTGCCATTATATTATAGGTTCACCGTCATTGCTGCCATTATAATATAAACGCTCCGTCATTGCTGACATTATATTAAAGATGCTCCGTCATTGCTGCCATTATATTATAGGTGCACCGTCATTGCTGCCATTATTATATAGAACATTGAAGAGTAATGCAGCATATCCCGTGGCATCATTTATCTCTCAATGTGTATTTCTGCATATTTAAGGAAATATTGCATTCAATAAGGGAAACTGTATATAATATCAGAATCAACATTTTGAAATAAAATTTGACATTGCAGTCATTATTTTGTATATTCTCAGAGCAACAATGAATTTAAATGTTCATTCTCATGTGAATGAAAAAAAATTTAGGGAATTATAAAAACATTCATGTCCAATTAGAGCGTGTTTTTTGTGTACGACATGTGTTCTGGTAGAGGAATTTAATCATGAACAATACACAGACATGTGTTCTGGTAGAGGAATTTAATCATGAACAGTACACAGACATGTTTTCTGGTAGATGAATTTAACCATGAACAGTACACAGACATGTGTTCTAGTAGAGGAATTTAATCATGAACAGTACACAGACGTGTGTTCTAGTAGAGGAATTTAATCATGAACAGTACACAGACATGTGTTCTAGTAGAGGAATTTAATCATGAACAGTACACAGACATGAGTTCTAGTGGAGGAATTTAATCATGAACAGTACACAGACATGTGTTCTGGTAGAGGAACTTAATCATGAACAGTACACAGAAATGTGTTCTTGTAGAGGAATTTAATCATGAACAGTACACAGACATGTGTTCTAGTAGAGGAATTTAATCATGAACAGTACACAGACATGTGTTCTAGTAGAGGAATTTAATCATGAACAGTACAGAGACATGTGTTCTAGTAGAGGAATTTAATCATGAACAGTACCCAGACATGTGTTCTAGTAGAAGAATTTATTCATGAACAGTACACAGACATGTGTTCTAGTAGAGGAATTTAATCATTAATAGTACACAGTAAGCAAGGTTTTGTTTAGACAACAAAATGTGTATTATTAGCAATCTTTGTTGTTGCAGCAAAACAGTTATGCTAAAATGATTTCCTTCTTTTAATTTTGTGTAAGCCACCATCAAAAAATATAACATTCTTGCAGATATACAAAAGAGCATAGGTCTTCCAAAATTATTTGAAAAGCATAATACAATCACTATATCACATTGAAACAATGCAGTATTATCATCATTAATAAGACAATATTGATGATCCGAAAGAGAAACGCTCGTGTTGATGAATTCAACAAAGAACTTTTTGCTGTAACTGTTTGCTTTCAGCGTAGCGGAAAAAAACTTCCGACTATTTTCTTCTTACCGACAAGTCCCTTGGCATGTCTCCTCCTGGCAAGTCTCTCGCCAAGTCTTCTTCTGGCATGTCTCCCCGTGGCAAGTCCCATGGCATGTCTCCCCCTGGCAAGTCTCCTGGCATGTCTCCCCCTGGCATGTCTCCCCCTGGCAAGTCTCCTGGCAGCAGTCCCAGTTCGTGAGCCGTCAGCCACTCTCACCTAACCTCCGTCTTCACAGAGAAGGGTGATGATTGGTGGCACCACAGACAGCCGATTAGACGGTCGGCGCCAATGTATTGACTTTATCGCGCTAGTAATTGCCTCCGTCACGCTAGTAATTGCCTCCATCGCGCTAGTAATTGCCTCCATCACGCTAGTAATTGCCTCCATTGCGCTAGTAATTGCCTCCATCACGCTAGTAATTGCCTCCATCACGCTAGTAATTGCCTCCTTCACGCTAGTAATTGTCTCCATCACGCTAGTAATTGCCTCCATCACGCTAGTAATTGCCTCCATCACGCTAGTAATTGCCTCCATCACGCTAGTAATTGCCTCCATCACGCTAGTAATCTCAGTCAGTCTTATCTAATCAATCCTCCACAGAACAATGCGCTTCTTCTTCGCCCTCGCAAGCCTCCTGGCGGTGGCGACCGTTGTGACGGCAGCCCCTCCATTAACTTTGGTTGACGCCAAGGATATCAGGAATCGTAGGAACTACGTTGGTCTGATCTACGATGACGCCATCGCTGCCGTATACAACAACAACAACTCGCAGGTCCTGATCGAGGCTCTCGATGGCTCTGGTAACGTCATCCTTCAGATCAACGAAGAGGATGGCAGCGTTGCTGGAAAAGTTCACTTCACCAACGAAACTGATGTTTACATCGTCAACGTGAAGAACGTTCATACCGGCAAAGAAGATGTTCTCATTGGTGATCAAGATGGAAATTACGTTTACGTTGGCGATGAAGAAGGAAAGTACGCAGTCATTGGCAACAAAGATGGCGATTTCGTTTACTTTAGCGAAAAAGATGGCGTTGTCACAACTTCTGATAAAAAATTTACAAACGAAGATGAAACGGCCACGAACGAAGATGAAACTTTCACGAACGAAGACGACAGTGCCACGTACGTCTTTAGAATATCGTGCATACTTACACCTATTCGGGAAAATAATGTCAATGCAAAAACCTCCCATCACCCTTTCCATGAGCCGTTTCTCCAACAGTGTTTACGCTTGCCAATAATTAATTCAGACCCATTATTAGGTGCTGCATGCAGGATAATTTTGTTGTAGATTTTTCCGTAGGCATAACAAAAGGCTAATATATACGTACACGCGGTGACGGACAAAGCACCCTTTAATAGACACTGGTTAGTATGCCATGTAGGCATGATACTGCACCAGAATATGTGATTGCTCGGGCAGGCACATCCAATTGAGCGACTTGTTTAAATACTCAGTGTCTGCAATTATCGTACGGCTGATTATGAGAAGAGCTTGTCCACCTTGCATACGAAAGTGTTGTTTGAGGGAACGAGTAACATTATCGCACGGCTGATTATGAGAAGAGCATATTCACCTTGCATACAAAAGTGTTGTATGAGGGAACGAGTAACATTATCGCACGGCTGATTATGAGAAGAGCTTATTCACCTTGTATACAAAAGTGTTGTATGAGGGAACGAGTAACATTATCGCACGGCTGATTATGAGAAGAGCTTATTCACCTGGTATACAAAAGTGTTGTATGAGGGAACGAGTAACATTATCGTACGGCTGATTATGAGAAGAGCTTATTCACCTTGTATACAAAAGTGTTGTATGAGGG
>SDVV010004198.1:0-20453 GCA_016164225.1 Gammarus roeselii
ATGTATATATATGTGTATATATATGTGTGTATATATATATATATATATTTGATTGAGTGTGTCTGTGTGCATATGTGTGTGTGTGTTTGGGTGCAACGACTGTTAAGAGAGTTGTTAAGAAGGAGCCTGGGACAAGAAAGGTTAAGGCAGTTCGAACTAAACATAAGATGAAAATAAGTGTTAAGCAAATCAGGCTTGGGGAGAAGCGTAAAGATAGTGAAGAAGAGAGGAGTCTGAAGGGAAATAAGGGTGTTCACTCCCCCGGTTATGCAGTGACTTCGTGCGGTAGTGAACATAAAGATGCCTGGGGGGGGAGGGGGGAGGCCGTACTCAACATAATTGTGTAGTATAGAGTTTTTGCTTCGAGGGTGTACATCGACCGCACCGAACCGTTATTTCGATAAGCTATCTGTAGCGCACCAACTTTACAAAAATTCGACGTCCAACAGCTGTAACGTCAGCAGTCCCACTAGCTTAGATCTAGAACTGGTAAGGGGAGCCCCAAACAATATATATATATATATATATATATATGAACACATGTAAAATTTTGTATCATATTTAAAGGGCTATAATTTTGAGTTTGAACGGTACAAATCCACCTCGATAAGCTGGCTTGACTGAAAAACTCACGAGTCACGCTCACCAGCTCTGTGGCAGATCGGGTAACGTGTTGGCCTCTCCTCACTAAAGACATCCACTGAAAGCCGAAAATGGTCGGTCCGAGGCAGCCTCACCCCAAGTGCGACATTCTAACCGGTCACTTAATGGTGTAAGGCCAGCCCGTGGGACAAAAAAGGCTGCCAGCGCAATCTGGGGTAGGGGAGTCGCAATCGGTTGCGTGACTAATGAATGTTCGATGCACATACTTGACCAAAGGTCAGAAAAACTCTTCTTTACACAAATCCCTTGGTCGCGTCACATCGGTTCATGATGCAAAACAGGTGCAGCATGGCTCCAGCTGGGTAATCAAAACAAGTAACCAATCCAAGAATATATTTGTTGACATTCATAAGACCGCGCACTGAAACAAAACATGGTATTATTTTCAACATTCTTTACGTCTACCAATGCATGTACAGCGTAGCTCTACACAACGAACATGCAAACTGATTTACATTTAAATTGGGGGCCCATCTCCACCGTAACTCTGACGCGAGTCTTGAACTCCGTCCATGCTAGCCGACACCGCCGTCAAACAACGGACACGGACACCGGCAGAGACACGGGCAAAATGCTGGTTGCGTCCAGCTAGCAAATAGCAGCCGCCAGCCAGCGAAAAAAGAGCACCCTGTGCCGCTTTAGCTTTCGTCGGATGTGGAACTATGGCTCGGTCAATGAGCGCCAGGCTCATTCAACCAGTCGCGGTTTCGGCTGGATTGGTAGCAATGAACTGAAACCCATACGTAATATGTGGTTGCAGAGGAGGGGAGAGAAGAAGTGATAAATTGCTCTTCGAAGAACAGCAACTTGAAGGATTGATCGATCTCAGCAACTACATGAGAATGCCCTCCAATATGTTATATTTAGAAGGTACTTCGTGTAATTGTACATAATTTTTTCCAAATCAATTGTAACAGCACGAGCCGTTCTATGCCGCCCTATGTGTTATTTTTCGTATTGCGTAAGATTCAACAATTTATTTTCTAAATTAATTGCAACAGCATGAGCCGTTAAGTCTTTACACATCCTTTTGCACAGGCAGGTTTGTGCCTTGAACAGTTCTTTAAGGCCGACGGCGCTCGTGACCAGGCGACAGGCAACCGCATCAACCGCACCCAAGCGCCAACCGCACTCAACCTTCATTGGCGAGTACTGGACACACACTGGAGCTCAGCGACGGGCATGATGACGGGCATGCCTTGGCCATCGAACTGGCGCGAACACAAAGTATGGTGGAATTTGACTTCCAAAACACCATATTTTGCTCCCGAGTGTGCCCGTGCCCGCTGTTCGGCGGCGGTGTCGACTAGCATGGATGGGCTTTAATAGGACAGACTGAACTCGTCTTGTTCTGGCATTTCCAGTGTTGTCTCCAGTACTGGTGACATAACGGACCAGTACAATCGTGGTTACATAACAATATAATTCGAGACGTTAAATGACACAGGAAGAGTGTGTTGCACAATTTAAATGGTCAGGAACGCCAAAGCATACTCGGCGTGTAATGCTTGCAGCGTTATAAGAGAAAGCTGTATATGGTGGTATAAAAACTAATAATGAATGAGAGAAGGTTTGCAATGCAGAACGGCAGGAAGAGAAGATACGTCCAAAGATGTTTCGAACTCACGGTTAACGTTAAACCGCAGGGAACTACTGCAAGACGAGGCCGTGGTGTCAACTCCGGTCAATTAAAAAAAAATAGCGAAAATAAATGGCCACGAGAATGCCAACGATAACATAAATACGAAGATAAAAGTATCAATATCAGTAAAGAAGGCTTGTACTTCCGGTGAGCCGATCGACATTAACACACCAGTGCTACAGGGTTGGTTAGTGACGGAATTTGCAGGTCCTCTAAGCGAATAAGTGCGAGTACGGGTGTAAGAGACCATTATCGCATGTTCAATCTGATAACCGCTACGCTAGATCACGGTTGCTTCTTGACCATCGATACATTTGAAGATTCCATCCAGTTACCGAGTAGTTTTGTTAATTATTGCCAAAGCAATCAAGAGTTTCAGGAGAGCAGGTGTATAAGGGTAAGTAGTTCTTAAGAGTTGAGCACAGGAGTCAAAATAATTGTTTTAGGCGGCCTTCAAGGCTAAGAAATCAGTTCTGTTCGGAGCAAGTTGATCAAATCAAGGTTAGCTTAGCGAGGGCAACAATGATCTTAACGGTGCGACAAGAGTAGCCGAGTGAAGAATGTAGAGGGGAGCACGCGCTTTAAAAATGCAAAGCCGAAGAGTTTCCGTTACTACGCTTACCTGCGGATGACGAGGCAAAAGAGCTGGTATTGAACCTATCACGGAGACAAAAGGCTGTTATATGAACCTTCCACTTAGGCAAAAGGTTGAACATGAACAAAACCCTTGATGAAAAGGCTGGTATAATAATCATTCCGTAGAAAGATAGGGACATAAACCATGCTCTTAGTCAAAAGGCTGGTGTGTGAACCAGTCAGATAGTCAAAAGCCATGTGTTTGAACCGTTCAATCAATCAAAAAGCTAAAAGGTGAAACATACGCTTAGTCAATAGGCCGTTATATAAATCATTCACATAATCAAAAGACTGGTGGTACATGAAACATTAGCTCGATATTAGATTTTAGTGTAACAAGGCTCTCTAGCGCGTGTAAGTTGGCGTCCTTCTGGCGACGAAGGTAAAATAAGCAAATAGTGCTGCAGTAAGTTAAAGACAAATTTATCAGTGACTGGGTGAACTACTGCGTTTTGTTAATGTCCTTCACGCGGCATATGGACAAGGTGTACGGGAGCCACACGGTACAGGAACTCCTAAATTTCTGAGGCCATATGGTCTCATCACCCCCCGAGTGGCAGTAAGAAGGTTAAACACTCAACCTACCCTGCCTCAGAGCCCCAAGGAGGTGCCGGGGGGCAATATGCCAGAACACCTGCTGAAGGAGAACATAAAGAAAAGACAAGAAACGGTGATTTCATGCATGAGATCTACACTCAGTGTAGGGAATCTCACGCATGAGAACAGCAGAAATGGAAAGAATAAAAACTCGCAGTCGTAAGAAAAGGTTGCATTAAACGAAGAGCGCAGCTTGACTGATATTAGCCACTCGAAATTAAAAAAGTTAGCACCGATGTGTGTGCGCTACAACTTTTATGGGAGTTATTAACAGTCAAGTATATTCAGAATGATTTATAAGAGGAGATGGTAAAGAGTGGAGAAGAGGAAAGCCTGAAGGGAAATAGGGTTCATCCTCCGGCTGGGCCTCGACTCCGTACGGCCCGTGCACCTAACAGATATTTTAAAGTGGGGGAGCATTCACTAGTCGACAGGCTAGTAATTGAATCAAGGGGACGGGAGGGGGGAAATTCATTCGAGTCAAATGGCTGGTAATTGAACCGTTCACTTAGGACTGATTATAAAAACTGGCTTAGGCAAATGACAAACATCTACGGAAACCATGATCTGTGGTTTAGCAGCACGAATCAATTTTTTTGGAGCGCGACGTGAGCGAATAAGTTGCAGAGGGATCCCAGAAACGCGGAAGTTAAATCAGATTACAATTAGCAGAAGAAACTCAGAAGACTGTGAACATCGCCACGAAACCAAACTTGTGTGTAACACAGATGAGACGTTTTCCAATCATTGACAGGAAGGCCGTAACATCTTCAAAGAAACGTCAATGAGTGCACAGTGAATATATAGAAGGTAGGGATTATTAAACACTCGAGAAGCAGGTTAATATAGTTGCAAAGAGCAGGTTGAAAAAACAGAAGCTGTGTAGACGGTGATAAGATAATAAACTTGTTCATTGACAGTGGATTCGTGAATGGTGAAACCTCAAGTAGCATACTAGAAGCACAGAATAAATCAAAAAATAATCATCTCAATGTCTATTTCGACAACAATATATATATATATATATATATAAACAATTATATTTTTATTTCCTAATTCTAATGACACCTAAAAGCCCTCTACTAATAGGAAAAAGCATTTCTTAAGCGTTTGCTGCCACACCCCATCAGCAAACTCAAGTGTAACCTAAGCAAACTGCAATAATACGTAACCTGGCGTCAAGTCAGCCAAAGGAATTACTCCACAAACTGAGATTCTTAAGTAATGGCTTCAGGTCAACCAATGCAAATACTCCATAAACTGAGATTCTTAAGTAATGGCTTCAAGTCAACCGATGCAAATACTCCATAAACTGAGATTCTTGAGTAATGGCTTCAAGTCAACCAATGCATATACTCCATAAACTGAGATTCTTAAGTAATGGCTTCAAGTCAACCAATGCAAATACTCCATAAACTGAGATTCTTAAGTAATGGTTTCAAGTCAACCTATGCAAATACTCCATAAACTGAGATTCTTGAGTAATGGCTTCAAGTCAACCAATGCAAATACTCCATAAACTGAGATTCTTGAGTAATGGCTTCAAGTCAACCAATGCATATACTCCATAAACTGAGATTCTTAAGTAATGGCTTCAAGTCAACCAATGCAAATACTCCATAAACTGAGATTCTTAAGTAATGGTTTCAAGTCAACCTATGCAAATACTCCATAAACTGAGATTCTTGAGTAATGGCTTCAAGTCAACCAATGCAAATACTCCATAAACTGAGATTCTTGAGTAATGGCTTCAAGTCAACCAATGCATATACTCCATAAACTGAGATTCTTAAGTAATAGCTTCAAGTCAACCAATGCAAATACTCCATAAACTGAGGTTCTTAAGTAATGGCTTCAAGTCAACCGATGCATATACTCCATAAACTGAGATTCTTGAGTAATGGCTTCAAGTCAACCAATGCATATACTCCATAAACTGAGATTCTCAAGTAACGGCTTCAAGTCAACCAATGCAAATACTCTGTAAACTGAGTTTCTTAAGTAATAGCTTCAAGTCAACCAATGCAAATACTTCGTAAACTGAGATTTCTAAATAATAGCTTCAAGCCAACCAATGCAAATACTCCGTGAACTGAGGTTCTTAAGTCAAGTAAATGGCAAGGACATTTCGCATGTAGTTGAAATTAATGGAAGCCACTTCTGATTCAATTACCAACAAGCAAAAAATCTACTTTTGGCAAAGTATATTAACGCAGTAAGATAACCGGTCTATAAATACGACGCACATCAACAACAGTATTCACCTAAATGTCTTCAATGCGTTAACAATCAGCAACAGTTCACCTAAACGGCAGCCAGTACATTGACGGTAAAGCGAACCACTGCTTCGTTTCCTATAGAGATGGAACAGGCCACGTGACAAATTAAATTACTTTTGCGCTATACAAGGTTGTCGATTGCAGGCTTTGGTTACTTTCCAGTGGTGTCGGACCATCAAAAGACAAATGAAGACTGTTCTATAGTAACCTTGGATCGGAAAAAAAAAAATCTTTTAGCAAACTACAGATACAGATACAAACACTGGGCCGCATCCCCCAGAAAGGAGGGTGGCCGACGGCAAGGCGCACCTCACACCCTCATACGCTTACACTCACACAACTTAGCCCATTTGTGTTAAAGGGTCCGGCCGGTAGCCCCGCAACAACAAACTAAATCTCATAAATATACTCCGCCATCGTAATTCCACTGGGTCGTCAAGAAAGGGTTTATTCGACCCGTCGTGACCCTACATGATCACAGTATCGAGTCGCGTCCCACAAAATCATCCTGTTGTAAGAATAAAAACTTGTAACATTGCTAGTTTGTGTTCAAGCAATGCTGATCATTTCCGAGACACTAATACATTTCCAGTATGATTTGGCAGGGGGTGCAGTTCTAACTGGAAGACGCCCACGGAGAGCAACATAAAGAGAGCAACAGTCGTCAAAATTTCATCCTTTGGCTAACAAACCTGCCAGCACACTAGCTACATCAATACCTACCAACAAACAACGGCACGAGTTGATACTCAGGAGCTGCCTGAAATCAAAAAGAGAAAGTTTCGTATCAATCAATCTCAAATGACGTTATTACTTATTTGCTAATCACCCTATGAGTACTTAATATCAGCATTCTCAAAAAAAACATCTGTAATTCGACTTCTGTAAGTTTAGATTGGACGGTTTACAATTGATCGCATTAAGGCACCTCAACGAAGCTAAACACGGAAGCTCGCAAGCATGTCGTGATGCAGGCACAGTAACGGAAAAACAATCATTTCAAATTTTACTTCACGTGTTCAGGATGTCGACAGCGTAGGGTGAAAAAAGTTCTCGGGACTTTCCCACACATTCTCGTACATCAAAACGTATTTTTTCGCACATTTGGTTTACATAAATGCGGAGCCTCGCGGATCTGTCAGGGTTCCGGCGCTCAACACCCTATCCAAAACTATAACTATTCTGATTTCCATATATACCTAGCTATTTTCTCTCTTCACCTCCATCTCATCAATGACCAAACACAAGGGATCGTTTCACTTTGATAATCTACTGGCAAAGCATAAAATAATTATATAGACACACTTTTATTGCCAGAAATACATGCACCAATTTAATTATAAGATACCCCATACTGGGTCCACCTCCCTTACGGTCATTCTAATCGCCTAGCCTTTCCCGATGGTTTCAATTCTTGAACGGCACACGAATTTTCCCGTACACCTGGTTCTTCCACCAAAAAACTCGAGGCTTTCTTGAACTTCCCGACCATGAAAAATACCGGGGCTTTCCCGTATTTCCCGGACCTGTCGACACCCTGGTGTAACACTTCACATGAACATTCAAGAATTATTTCGATTAATAATATAACATAAGTTGTCTAAATGGGGGATGTGGCAGGTATATAATTCATATAATATTTACTCATAGTACTATTCAGATAACAATACACGGTTCTTCATCCAAGGCAAAGATTGGTGCGTTTGGATCACAACTATTAACAAATGATATGAATGCGAGTAGCCTCAAACACTACAGGACATACAGCCGGGGCTATATCCTCTTCATCGGAGCGATAGCGATGGTGTGGAAAGTATAAAGCGTTGACTGACGTTAGTGTGTCAGGAAGCTATCCAATAAAGCGAGATTAGATTAGAAGTCCAAGGTTTTCCAGTGACCTGTAGACGGTGTTCTTCTGGCACCGAGCGACGATAAGATATAGCAGAAACGCTCTCAAACTTGAACGAAGAAAATATGAACGCCATGAGCACAAATTAAGTTATTTGCTCCAGGTTCTGTGCTGCAATAGTCAATCTGGCACAGTAAGGTGTTCTAAAAATCTGACCAGAGAATACAAGAGAATGTTGTAGGAAGCTATTAGTGTTGAATATTGTGCGAGCCGCGGGTCACGGAACACGGGCCACAAGATGGCGCGTCCAGTGTAACGGGCCACAAGATGGCGCGTACAGTGTAACGGGCCACAAGATGGCGCGCCCAGTGTAACGGGCCACAAGATGGCGCGCCCAGTGTTACAGGCCACAAGATGGCGCGTTCAATGTAACGGGCCACATGATGGCGCGTCCAGTGTAGTTGCCCTGAGCTACTCAGCGCCCAACGGTGCTGGGCATTGAACTAAGACGCAACGCACTTTCTGGTCCTAAAGCTGCTAGACATAAAGCTCACACAAAGAGAGCCGACCGATCCAATGCTATCACGATTTGGAAATGCCGACAGACCCAATGCTATCACCATTTGGAAATGCCGATCGACTCAATGCTATCACGGTTTGGAAATTTTGGGCCATTATTTCAACTCAGAAATAGCTGTAAGTAAAGAACAGAGATAGTTTATGGAAAATATGTTGCAGTTAAATCACATAAAAGACGAATATTCAATTTGATTGTACCATGTGTTGCTTATCATCAACTTGTTTTGCGATACAACAAAGAAAGGTCGATTGAAAAAAATAATAATTAAATACTTACATAAAACTAGTTAATAGGGAAAATAGTGTCTACCAGATAGCACAATAATTCGTGCCTGGATAATATTAGTTGAATACACACATAATTACACAAATAAGAAACATATATTGTTGCATAGGAAAATATACACGATCTATGCAAATCCTAGGGCATCACACCAACTTTGCCTGTATATATGACCTCTTTATACATCAGTAGGCATCAAGATGTAGCTGCACAACACATATCCGTGTGAGCATAAAGCACGAAAGACGTTTCCAAACTAGATAACTTTATAGGTTTTGTTAGATTTAGTACAAAAGTTCTCCATAAGGGTTGTTATAAAAACCATAGCGAGTTGTATAGAAGCCGTCAGTAACTTGAATCAGCGTTAAAGTATGTAGTGCATGACAGAAGTGACTGATCAATTCCTAAAAATTTACGCTGTCTCTAGATCAGCGCATGACATTTTGTCGGAGACCAGAGTGCAGAGCCCGGCCTTAAATGATACAGCTGGCCAGAAAAGCATTCAGCATGCCGAGCAATGGAGCTAGGTTACTACACTAAAGGAAACTGTGTTTTGGTGCAACAGAACAATACGCTGTGCAGCTGAACAATAAAGACAACTGTAATTAGAATCTAATTAGGCGAGATTCATACTAATATATTTAGAGACAACAGTAGAGCAATAAAAAACGAGATGAATCGTGGTCCGTCAAACCTTATACTAATCAAGCCCATGATCAAGCGAGATTCAAATATGCATTGGAGATAACCCAATTAATTATGACAGAAACGAGAGCATAATTAAGTTAAATTGAGTTCAAGAGGTGGATCTCGATCTTATCCAGATACAAGTGCGCTCGCAGATTAAAATATAGAACTATTTTTTGCCGAGGCCAAGCTTGGCAGAGCATGAACAAAATTGCGTCCGCTAGCCAGGCAAGATTAAATGAAGAGCGGTTTGTTCTGCAAAAGCCAAGGTTATATTAGACTGCTAAGGCCTTGCCGAGGCCAAGCCTGGCAACGTGAGAGCATGAAAAAGATTGCGTCCGCTAGCCAGGTGAGATTAAATATCTAACGGAGTGTGTGGGCAGAGACCAAAAATAGATTAGAGTGCCAAGGCCTTGCAGAGGCCTAGCCCAGCAGCGTGAGAGCAAGAAATATAAAGATTGGGTTCACTAGCCAGGCAAGACAAAATATCGAACGTTTTTATTAGTAGAGGCCATGCCTTGCAGCGTAAGAGCGTGAACAAGATTGCATCCCAGAAGATGCGCGGAAGTTTAAACCGACGACTTGGGCTTAAAGTTACCAATCAAAGCTATCACCTATGGGTCATTTTCTAGCATCCAACAGCTAGCGCGTAGACATCTCAAAAAAAACACTGATATAACGCTAACTCCAATTTCCCGGTAAGGCTGCACAGACATGGCTAATATAATCCACTCATGCCTGACTCGAGAGTATCGAGTTGTAGAATACAATCAAGAAGGACTTGGATCAATTTACCGTTTTGCGGTATTGATTATTATGAGATAATAAGGACCCAATACAGCAACGAAACGAGAACAAGATACAATGCTGTGCACTCTAGTAACCATGGAAAGACGAGTCAATTAAATCACATATAGAAAAATCAACATGGTACCATCACTTGCAACAATCGAGGACGGTCAAATACATTCAATCATGATGCAACTGCTACAACTCTCAATTTAGAAATTTGTTTGCATCGCATTTTTTTTTCACCATCGACATATTTATGCAAAATAAGAATAACTACAGGCGCGAAAAGTTACGCCAGTGTAAACTTTTGCATTAGGAATGCAACTTTTACAAATGATGGTCAATAAAAGTGGGCTTTTTCGAGGCGGTGGAGAGGTATGTTCATTCGAACAAGCATTGAAAGATCAAATTTTAGGTGAAGCACTTGTCGACGCGACGAACTGAGCTCTACAAGCTTAAGAGTACCATTTTAAAGAGTGCGGTAGTTGACGTCATAGCGAGTTCTGTAGAACTTGTAGCCGCCCAGACCAACACCAAGGAGCGCCAGCGTCAGAGTGATACCGCCTGGAACAGGAAGGGCGTGACAACAGGAGGGGGTGGCATAAGCGTAACTAAGAACTGCATATGGAGAGAGCCATACAACAATACCAGAATCATTCCATAAGAGCCAGATAATAAATTTAAAAAAAGCTTGAAACAACAGTATTAGAAAGCTATTGCTCATGGTATTTTAGGCCTGCAACTTAGCCAAGTGATCAGTACACTAGAAGTAATGAAGTCTTTCAAACACAACAAGATGCAATAACAAGCTAGACGTTCTCGTTCAGACAGCCCCCACCGTTGTTCAAACGTGGGGAAACATTCTGGCTATCAAAGTAAGAATAGGCTGATTCACCTTAAAACGAGTGACCACCTGGACAGAGTAGAAACTTACCAAAGAAGCTGCCAGCACTGAAGCCTCCGGATTGAGGAGATGGTGTGGGTGCTGGACCTGCACAGGAAAGCGAGAGGAAACATTTAGAAATAGGGATAGAGCAGACACAGACATAAGGCCAAATCCCCCGGGAAGGGGGTAACCGACAAGGCGCACTTACACTCCTCTTAAACTCACACAACTTTGCCTTTTTGCGCTAAAGGGTAAGGCCGGAAGACCCAGCAATACACACTTTAAGTCATGAGTGTTGTCCGAGATCAGGTAGTGTCGGCAGCATCTAAGGACACGCGAATCTGATTTCTTCACAATCCTCTGATTTCTTCACAATCCCTGTTCTAATTCGTACAACGTTGTTATTAGTCCTGTCTCTCATAGTCGCACCAGCCATGCCCATTAAACATATTATCTCAAAAACATTCAACCTTCTTTTCTCGTCTGGTCTCATCCCCCAAGGCTCAGCTACGTAGAGCACAGTTGAGACAGCTACACACGTACAACCCTCTCTTTGCTCCCATCCCCAACGTCCTACAGCTCATTACACTCTTCAGTGCACCCAACACTTAACACCTTTTCTTCACTCGTGACTTCTCCTCCATTTCCACTAGTTCAGTCTTCGTCACATGGGAGCAAAGATACTTAAAACACAACTTCCTCCAATACCTCCAATTACTCTCTATTCAGGAGATAATGAATTTTGCATGGAACACCTTATTACTTTACTTCAACCCTGTTAACTCATAGCTTTCTCATCTCACACTCTACCAAAACTCCAACACAGTTTCTCCTCCAAATCCGACAGCAGTGTCCTATCATCTGCATACAGTAACTGGCTCAACTGCCAACTCCGCCCATTTGCTTCCAACAGCTCTAAGCCAACAAACCAGTACACTCGCGTTCACCTCCCTGACCACTCCAGCCATTAGATTGATCAGCCATGGAGACATAATGCAGCCGGTCTCAGACTGACTTCCACTGTAAATCAATCACACACCTTGCTCCCCACTCCGACGGGTGCTCTGCTGTCAAAATAGAAACTCTGAACCGCTTTCAACAGATTTTCGCCCACTCCAGACTAACGCCACACACCCTCTGCAATGCTTCCCAGTCAACCCTGTCGCAGGCCTTTTCCAAGCTTAAAAAAGGCCGTAACACATCCTTTATTTGGAAACACATCCTTACAGACTTGTTTTGCTGTAAAAATTCAATCAGCACACCCTCTACCACTCCAAAAAAAACACTGTTCCTCGCTAATTGCGCCATCTCTCCACTCCAATCCTTTGTGTCAGCACTCTCCCGTACAACGATCCGACAGTACATAAATGATACCTATTGAGTTGCCAGCAATGGGCTATTCAATCGGTACCACGCCTGACGAAACAAAGATTCATTAGCCTCAGCAGTCATTCAACAATCGTTACTCCAGTACTTTTCAGGGAATCTGTCCCAACGCCATCCAAACCAGAGGCTTTCACTTCCATCACCTCTACCGCCTTCTGCACCTCTTCCCTAGTAATGTCTGCAACAAGTGTCTCGCCCAGAACTGGCATCTGTGCACCGCCACCCACAGCAAGATGTCGGCTTCTCTGACATCCTTGACATTCAACAACTCATCAAAATACTTGACCCACCTTTTCAGAACGTCACTATGCACTTCACCTCTTCTCTTCTCTTTATTGTCGTCATAGGTCACCACCGACCTTGCTACCAAAATCAATATTTGAAATAAGAGGCTGCAATAGGATTTGAGGAATACTCTTTGCTTCTTGAAGCATTTTCAAGCCGTATTCATCAATTCATCAATGAATGAAATTATTCATTAGACATTATTATCAACCAAATTATCTTTAAGACTTCATTTATATTTTTCATCGCAATTATTTTTGAAGAAAAAGGAACCAGGATCAAGAAGTATGGTAGATTTGCATTATATGAAATCTTCTATTCACACATCTCTGGGCACATGGACAAAATGAACCAAGAAAGTCAGGATACAGCATATAAAAAATAATACTTGACATTCTTTCATTGGCAAGAGCGCAAAGAGAGTCTGGCAAGTTGCATCAGCAACAAAATTTAACAGCTCCAACCTTACATGAGCAAAGAACAAAATAAGTTAACAGGTATCATGCCTTCTCATATGACAACTGGATCAGCTGTCAGGCAAGTTAACAATGTTGGTCTTTCAATTGCAGCCTTGCCAAAACAGGTGTGTAATCAACACACTACACAGCTGAGCCTGTTATCGATTGAAAATACATAGACAATGCAGACTATTAACGTTTATAGAATGTGGCCGAATTTGAAACAAATCATTTGTAACCTCTGCTACTTCCAGCGCCGCAGTCATAACTTACCTGGCGTGGAGGTAGAAGGAGGAGAGGTGGTGGTGTCAGGAGAAGGTGAAGAAGTGGTAGTGTCAGGAGAAGGAGGAGAGGTGGTGGTGTCAGGAGAAGGAGGAGAGGTGGTGGTGTCTGGAGAAGGTGAAGAGGTGGTGGTGTCAGGAGAAGGTGAAGAGGTGGTGGTGTCAGGAGAGGAAGTGGTGGTATCAGGAGAGGAAGTGGTGGTATCAGGAGAGGAAGTGGTGGTATCAGGAGAGGCAGTGGTGGTATCAGGAGAGGAAGTGGTGGTGGTGTTGGGCAGAGCAGTAGTGGTAGTGGTGTCATTGGGATGGACTGTGGTGGTTGGGACCGTAGCATTGCCTGCAAATGAAAAGCACTCGAGTAAAATTAGCATCATAGTAATCTTTTTGCGAGGATGATTTGCGCAATAAGCTATTAGAAAGATAACAAATACGTACCGTATGCATCTCAGATAGAGGCAATTTCTTGATCTCATATTCAAAAAATATGTGTTTATAACAATATGCATGTACAGTTGTGAGAGAAAATACATTAACAACTGGAGATTCAGAAAATTCTTAGATGATGAGCTAACCATTGACATCATTAGTTTTGCCGGTGTGTGACCAGTTAGTTTTTTGGTTACTGGAATGAAAAATTGGCAACCAAGAATATTGAATACGAACTTATATTGGAGATACTGGGCAAGAGAGCAAACTCCAATTCTTTCTGTGGATTGGTTGAGGAGGAAGAGATTCACTATCTTGCCGACAACAGCAATGCACATTGTGCTTTCACTCACAGGCAACAGGGAGGCACATTTCAGCCATCTTGCCACAGTACGGGCCTTCGTCGGAGCCAGCGCACTCAACCCACGAGCAGCCGCTACTGTTCCTACACTGCTCACAGTCAGTCACATTCTTGCAGTCATCATGCTCACATGATGAGACGGTGCAGTTTTGTCCGACAGACTCGGAGCATTGACTGTAGCTATCTAAGACATCATTGCAAGTTTCCCAGGAACAGTTGTTTTGGCCGCATGTGTCGCACAAATTGTACATGGAGCAGTTGACTGGGATGGAGGTCGTGGAAATGACTCCAACATCTGCAAAGAAAGGACAGCAATAATAAAGATGCTAGAGATTTTAGGTTTCTAGCATTTGTAGACCATCAAGAGCTCCGAGGTCAAAGTAGGCTGAGCCAAGCTTGCATAGTTAAACTGTAGTTATTTCAATCAGTATAGTAAACTATATCCACATAAATATTTCAACCAATAGTTTACTTATTAATGCAATGTGAAACCCAACATTACAGCAGTGAACACCAATTCAGGTTCAAGTACTAACTTGGATACTTTGAGTTTCTTTGCTATTCACAGCAAGTAGGTAAAAGAATAAATAAATAAAAATCAGTACCAATGAAATGGGCTGAATGACTATGAAACACACACAGCCAGGCAATCCATAAGATAATCTTTCCAGGTCAAGTTATCAAGACAATAAAAGTTGACTACAGTATAAGGATGCTTATCTAGGCTTCCCTGGTGTAGGAGTAGATTTTTGTACTTGACATGGTGAGTGGGTTTGGTTAGTTTTCAGACCTAACTCATACAGTGAGTGTTGGGAGTTAGCTATATTTGATTTTAGTTTGCACATGGTGAAGTGGTCAAATTTTGTTGGAGGGTTTTGACGTTGTGAGGGGTATTACTAACAGTGCTGTTTGCAAGCATGGTGTTTGTTTGTTTGTGAAAAGAAAGGTTCGTTTTGTTGAACACGACCATCACTGTCCTAATGTTGCTGCAATTCCCTTGTTGGATGTTGATGTCTGGGTGTTGGTTGTCTATCGTCCCCCATCTTATGATGAGGCTTGCAATTCTCAGCTCATTCAGCTGATCTTGACCTTTTGGGCTGACCGTGAGGTTGTTATTTTGGGTGACTTCAACCTGCCCTCCTTGGCTTGGCCTTTTGGAGAATGTTTTGGATGGATATGTACGCCAAGTGGATGTCTTTCTTGGATTGTTTTCTCTCTGTTGGTCTGACACTGGGTGACTGAGAGCATTTTTCTTGCAGGTGGTTTTATTTTGGACCTTTTTTCTTACATCCGAGTTGGATAGGGTTGGCAGTGTTGAGGTGCTCTCCCCCGTTCTTTGTTGTATGCACTCTCCTTTTGTGTGCGACAATCTTTTCCATGTGGAAGTGGAGTGGGATGTTGACTTTTTTCAAAGAGGAAGATCCCTTTGGCATAGGGGGAACTATGATGCCATATCAGGGTTCCTCTTTGATATTGATTGGCAGCTGGAATTTTTGTACTTGTTGCCCCTGGTGTTCATTCTGATGACCTTGGTTGATCTTCATGTTCCAGTTTGCAGTAGAGCTCAATCAATGCCGTGAAATGTTCATCCACCTCGGCAGTTGATGTGTGAGCGATTTCTTGCCTGGCATTAATTTAAGCATGTGAGAGCTTCCTTTGGTAGAGGGGATCCTTGTTCTGTGCTGGCAATAGGTGTATTTAATGCCTTGAACCACCAGAATCAAAACTTTGGCATACGGAGTCGTGCTTGGTATGAGGAAAATCTCATTGATCAATTTGGCTAGTGTCCAAAGCTCTTTCACGCTTACATCCGCAATAAAAAGGGTCGTTTATTTGCTGGACCTCTACATGCTGCTGGTGTTGAGTATGTTGACTGCCCCAGGTCATGGGTGAAACCTTTGCTGATGCATTTGCGTCCATTTTTGTGGTTGATGCTCCTCCTAATCCAGCTCCCAGTCAGGTCTTTCTTGGAGTGATGCCTGATCCAGATGTCACTTGTACTCAGGTGCTTGTTGTGTTGTTGGTTCTAGACGCTTTGTCGGCAGCAGGGCCCAATGGCCTACATCCTAAACTTCTGAAAAGTTGTGCAGGTGCGCTGTTGGGGCCTTTGTTAATTTTGTTTCGGGGGTCATCACTTAGTGGAGTTTTTCCAGACTTGTGACTGGAGTCAATTGTGATCCCCCTGTTCAAGGGTAAGTCAAGGTCTGATTCCTGAACTCCTGCCCTGTCAGCCTGACCTCTGTGTGCTGCAATAGTTAGGAAAGGATTATTGTTTCTGGTTTGGTCGAGTTTATTGTGAGCAGTGAGATACTCTACCCTAACCAGTTTAGATTCCAAAAATTTTTGTCAACTGGTGATCAGCTTCTCTTGGCTTAGTCGGATGTTTCGGCCTGGGTGGATGATGAGTTTAGTTGTGGATGTTGTGCTGCTCGATTTTTCAAAGGCATTCAATGTGGTTCCTCATGATGTGTTGATTCACAAGCTGAGGGAGGTGGGAATTTGTCCAGTTTTGCTTGGCTGGAATAGTTTGTTTTTGGCTAGTTATTATCTGAGGGTAGCTGTTGATGGGTGTTGTAGTGAGTTAAGGGAAGTGGTTAGTGGTGTGCCTCAGGAATTAGTGCTGGGCCCTGTGCTGTTTCTAATCTACATCAATTGCATCACAAATGGAGTGCTGTGTTTTTTCAAGTATTTGCTGATGACTACAAGCTGTTCCTTTGGACAAGAGGGTAAAAGAGTTCAGTTGCTGGTGTGTCTTGCCTGCAGTCGGATCTGAACAGAGTTAGTGCAGCTGCTTTGTCTTGGAACTTGAAGCTGAACTCGGAGAAGTGTGTAGTGTTGATGTTTGTTCCTGGGTTGGTCGAGTGCACTGACCAGAATCCGCTAGCACTGTACTATTTGTGTGGGTGTTTTATCTCAAGATATTGTAGGCTGAGGACTTCTAGACAAACAATTGGATTGGGTTGTATACATGATTTATTTGCAACTGTACAATTTATACAAGTCGAGAAAATGGGAGTTTAAATAGGAGTAAGAGGAGCAAGCACAGGCAAGCAACCAGTCAATACTGGGGTCGAGTCAACACTGACTCTCTTGAACAATCCCTTGCTGGTCCATACTTTTCACTACCGCCACAAGCGTGGTCTATGTTGTTGTTGTACCTGAACCGGGCGTCATCTTAATTGCTGTATGTGAACAAAGAATTTCCGTTTGCTTCAGATCAGCTTGTTTGCTGCTCATAGGTTCTCTTATTGGTGTAATAGTGGATGTAAAACTGAAATTACACCGTTATGTCAGAGAGGTTGTGGGTAAGACTTCAGGATTGGCCAACAACCTGCTGAGATCCACTGTTTGCCGTAGTCCTCACTTTGTGGTGCACATCAGGCCCATCATGGATTATTGTTCATCTGTGTGGAATGTGAGTCTTCTTAGAGACTTGAGATAGTTCAAGTCTATGCAGAGGAGGTGGACAAAGAGTGTGGATGGGCTGGCTGAATTGGATTACTTTACCAGAATGAAGAGCCTTGGCTTGTTTTCTATAAGAGGAAAGTTTCTCAGGACAGACCTTATTAAATACTGGAAGATCATCTGCGGGTTGGATGGTGGTGCCGATCTTGGGGGTATTTTTCAGAGAGCTCTGATGTGAGAACATGAGGCCATCCCTATAAGCTTTTACTGACATCAAGAAAAGATTATTTGGAGAATGATATGTTCAGTTGTGGAACAGCCTTCCAAGTTTAGTGGTGGAGTCTGATTTCCTAGCTGCATTCAAGGGCCCACTTGTGGAGTTTATGGGTGATGTTCTGCTTGAGTTTGTTTAGGTTGGGGGAGGTCCTTCTGTAACTTGTTGCTGTCCTAGCTTTGGTGTCGACCTGCTGGATGCGTCATCTTATATTTTTTTGTGCGTGCGTGTTTCTGTGTCTTGGTGTTGTTGTGTGTGCACGTGTTTGTGTGTGCATGAGTGGGATGCTTCTGTTTTCTTTTTCCTCTAAACTGTTGTGGTGCTGGAGTGGGGGGTTGGTGTGCGTGCGTGCACACCAACCCACCACTCCAGCACTACAACAATTTAGAGGCCAAAAAAAACAGAAGCATCCCACTCATGCACACCGCAACAACACCAAGACACAGAAACACCCACGCACACGCAAGTGCGTGTGTGCGCGAGCACACCAACAAACCACTCCAGCTCCACAACAATTTAGAAGCTAAAAAAACAGAAGCATCCCACTCATGCACACACAAACACGTGCACACACACAACAACCCACCACCACAACATCACCAAGACACAGAAACACCCACGCTCGTGTTCGTGTGTGTGTGTTTGTCTTTATGTGCTTCTCTGTTGTACAGTGTGCTGTTCTACAATTTTTTTATTCATTTCTTGTCATTCATTCGGTTTGTTCATGTGATAGCCTATGGCGTACACTAATTCCAGTTCCTATACCTGTGTTAACATAGCTGTTCTCAATATTAAGTTGGCGCGCATGGCTTGCTGGCCTCCCATGGCTCTGCTGCTCCTCACAGGTAAGAGACCAAAGACGAGTTGGTGCATGGTAAGAATATGAGTTCGGATTGGATTGCTTTGCAGCTTGCAGTTTAGAAGGAGAGGAAGTCAACTTGTGTTTCAGTCTGCCAATTTTCTGGATTTCTTTTTGACTAGCAAGAAGATTGCATTGGACATGTTAATTCCTGGCTTGCTTCTCAAGGGTCCCTCACTATCTGGTCATTTGTGATTGGTTATTTTTATTTGTTAATGTATGGGAGCTAGATGGCGCAGAACACCAATCTTTTGCAGTGTTACTGGCATCAGGATATCTATGGTGATATATCAGAAGCCGTGTCCAGGATGATTACCCTTCGAAATTTGTCGCCACGCTATACTGAAGAAGCCGATAGATTTGCATCAGCCTCTTGCTGGAGATGCTTCTAGGTTGAAGATTAAGAATAAGGGCTCTCACCAATGGAGCCAAAATTAAGATAATTGATCCTGATAACTGCAAGAACAGAACCTCAATCAGAATTAAATATGAACATTTCACTTGCCCTGGTGCATACAGGAACTAACAGGGCTCCATAAAAAAATTTATTGTTCATGTGCATTGTGGGGTAGAGGGACTGCTACCCTGATTACACTGGTATTTGGATTTTACACCGCTTTGTATACTCTGGTATGTTTTGCAAATGCGATTTGCTTTTCCAGTAGGTTAGGTCAATGTGTAAGTTTTGTAGGATGCACAGGGATTTAGGAAGGCTGGTTGTTGTTGTAGTTCAACCCAAACTCCCCCTGCAATGGAGGAGCCACGGCAAGAACAAAACCCGAGGCCCGGGAACCCACAGATATGAGTGCGTTGGGAGTGCTACAGCTAGTGACAGGCCTTATATTAAGCTTGCACCCCTGAGGTAGTTGATGCTGCCAAGCGGGCGCTCCCATAGATCACGCACTGACGTGATGTTGTGATGGAGCCTGCCGGGTGCGATGGTTGGGCAAGGCGCCATGACGTGTTAGGCTGTCGACACAGGAAAGCTGGTCAATCGCAGCAAAGGCATTGCAATTCATCAGAAGCTAATGTTTTACGCTGATTGCTACCTGGTGGCAACAGGGGCATGGTGGCGTCTCTGGTCCTATGTTTACGTCCATTAGGTGGTTGTGAGTTATCCATTTAGCTATGTCCTATGCACACGTGGTTGATGAACACTTGGTATTTTCCACTGGAGAAATTTGTTTGCCAACAGAAGATTAACTGGAAGTATTTTTTGTCAACTTTGCTGCCACCAATCTTGATAGTGCACGGTGTTAAATTGTTCTTGTTGGGTAGACACCAGTTCAGCAAGGAATCTGCAAGCTTGTTTCCCCTCATTCCCACATAACCAGGGATCCATCAAATGTTGACTGCATGGCCTGTCTCAGACACGTTTAAGGGATCTTGCTGCCGTTTACATAGAATGGGGTGTTCATAGTACAGAGTTTAAAGCAGAGTGAAGGCACTCAGACTGTTTGAGAATACCATGTATTTGGGAAGGCGATCTGTTGTAATAGTAGAAATGGCTAATTCGAGTGAACACAGCACTGCGGAGAACAGCGGTTTCAGTCTGCAGTTTTGGAGCTGTCAGTGTATATATGGCGGTGCTCTGAGTATTGTTTCTCAAGTAGTCTCAATACTTCTTGGCAGTACGTGTTGGGCTGTGTAGTTGCTTTAGGGCATATTAGCAAATCTAGGTTGGGGTGATCATCCATGATGGTGAGTTGATTTGAAGAATTTGATGGAATAATGAAGACTTAATAGATATGCAATCAATGTTCAGCAAGTTGAATAAGTTGTCCACGCATAGAGAGAACAGTGGGCACGTACGTACGTACGTACG
>SDVV010004199.1:0-20452 GCA_016164225.1 Gammarus roeselii
TATGGTGCGTGTGGTGCGGTATGGTGCGTGTAACCCCGTATGGGTTACACGCACCATACCAATTTTCAATCATAACGACTTCCGGGCATAAACTGGTTCAACTAGTCGCTGCTGGATTATTGCGTCCTAACCATTTTGGTGCATGGAAACAACATGTAAACTTGATGCATTATCACTTTTGACGCGAGAAATGTTGCAGTAAATTATATCATTTCGATCGGTACTTGGGTTCTTTCAACATTGTTTGGTTAGCTAACGCTAAACGATTCGGTTCTATCATATTTCGGTTCACGACTTTCGGTCAGCAAAAATCAAAGCTAAAAGAAACTATCCTACTAGCTTTCAGTGCAAAATGTTTCGTTGGAAAAAAATATTCCGAAAAGTTGTTGGTTCAATCAACATCCGATGCTGTTAGAAATCGATTTAAAAAACTTCAGTCGCGAAATTTCTAGGCGAAAATTTTTGGTCGGAAACGATTGCTGAGATGAAGAATTCGGGCGTGAAGGCTGGTTAGGTCCGACGCACGCACAACTAGAACGATACTAGCAGTTATTGAAAAAATAGCCAGATGAGTGAATAAGTCGTTTCTAAGCAATATTTGTATGCTTAGTCCGGACAACTGCAATATATTTCTCGAGAGAAAATATAGGATCACTGAGGTCAAATCAACTGATAGGAAATAATATTTGAAATACGGATGTTGAATTATTGCATGAAATGTGTATTAAAAATCAAATGTTCGCTTGTCATATTTACCTACAAGCAATGAAACCCGTCAGAGAAATTTAAACATGTAACTCGCCAATGTATATTGGAACATGCCGAGGAGTGATAATATCCATCATTCGAATAATGGCCCAATCATTTCCCCATTGGCCGTCATAATTGCCGTTATTTGATACCCCTTACTACGATACACCTAAGAATCTAACCAATATGTGATGTTATAACCTCCATTACAAGCAATGGACTCATCAAATAGATTGAGATTGTGTTGTTTGTCACTCAAGAGGCATACTCATAAATATTTACTCATTTACAGAGTGTGTCTGCCAAATTTTGGGGCAGAGTTACGGCTTTACCATGTAAAATTTAATGTCAGAAATGATTTCGTCAACTATTCGAAGATATGAGTATTTGTGTGAGTATTTTTGACAAAGACAATCTATATGATATTATTTAATGGCATTCGTGACACCCAAATTAACTGGCTGGATATTTATTGAGAGAAAATTAATCGTTGTATAGATAGATTATTCGTTGAGCGAGTCGACACGAAATGCAACTCGTCTCCTTCACTCTCCATTCTTTCATTGAGAAACTGTGTCGCCAGTGATCAGAGTCGTCTCTGTTTGTTCCTAAAGGTATAGTCATGTTTGACCCCTTATGTGACTCCGGGGGCTGATATCGTCTTCTGCCCAATCTCCCACCCATCCTCTCAACACAATAGAAAACATAGATATTTTCGTCTCTACAATAAGCGCTCAGAATTGAAACAAGATAATCGTATCTTATCCTGTTTAGTCTCGTTGCAGGACCACAAATGCGGAAACGAAGCGTCGTATCTTAAGATTTAGAGGTTCCCGTGTGTGAAAGTTGCCTAACCCCCTACATTTTCCTAATTACACATGACACAATGTAGACTAAACTATCCACCCGTGCCTGCGTCATAATTGTGAGCAGAGTAAACTATCCACCAGTGCCTGCGTCACAATTGGCAGCAGAGTAAACTATCCACCCGTGCCTGCGTCACAATTGGCAGCAGAGTAAACTATCCACCCGTGCCTGCGTCATAATTGTGAGCAGAGTAAATTATCCACCCTACTCACGTCACATTTGGTAGCAGAGTAAACTATGAAGGGTAAGATTCTTCGATGGCCGATTTTTTTTTATCGACACTGAAACGACACTTCAATAGGCACGTTGAATTTTTCCGGGGGTACGAGTAGCACTGGTAAGTTTATTTTTCAATTAATTTCAAAGAGTCTAAATTAATCAAAACAGTTGTCAATAGTTTTCAAAATGTACCCACGGTAATGGATCCTGAATTTTAGACAGGTTAATCACAACAACAAAAAAACTGAATAAATGTCATTGATGGTTTGTCATAAGACACATGTTACAACGTGTCTAATTTAAGAGCGGTGAAAATTTCTGCTGGTGTACATATTTGCACACACCCCAACTTCCATGGTAATGTAGTCGTGAACGAGGCAAGTGATGGGCAGACTAATGGACAGGTACTGCATTGCTCAAGGTGCAGGAATGACAGCCTTGTGGGATCGACAGAAATGTACAAATGTTGGTAAAATGTTACACACCAACCTCGGATGTAGGTAGACGCCCGGAGAGTAAGTGATTGCAGGACGCGTGCTAGACCTTCTGCCCTGTGACTATCAGTCACTGTCGGATTCTTCTTGGCGCCACGCGTCGAAACATATAGGTCACCAGGGAACTTTCGGCACTGTGCTGCGGGCTGATGCTCACAAGTATTTTCCATGTGCCTCTCCACCTACTCTGCCTACCTATTTCTCTCTCTGATATAAGTGTTCCAACTTGGTTCTCAAGCTATTGGTGATGAACTATAGATCTAGCATAGTGTTTAATGGATATGACGAGGCTTTATGGTGTTCCTTTGCATGGCTTGTAGATTGCATCTGAGATCCTCGGACACCCTCCTGATCACATCTTGAGAGCAGGTGGTGGCCATGATATTGGAAGGTTGCCGTCTCTCCACTCCAGAATGTTGGGGGCGAGGAAGAGACACGCTGCTAGCCTGGTTGAATTCACTTTTCCTGATTTTTCTATAGCAAATCTGTGAATAATGATTAGGTGATGGTGTGTCACGAATGAGTATAGTGCGTAGCAGCCAGAAATATTCATGGAGACTACAGCATGCTATACAATACGTAATGAAAAGAAAATTTAATTGATTAGACACATATCATGTTGAATACGTGGGGATATGGATATATCAGCACATCGCTTCTAGACGAGACCATACAAACTATCCACCCGAGCAGGCGTCACAATTGGTAGCTGAGTAAGCGATCGATCCGTGACTTCGTCACAATTGGTAGCTGAGTAAGCACTCCATCCGTGGCTGCGTCCAAATTGGTAGCTGAGTAAGCGATCCATCCGTGATTGTGTCACAATTGGTGGCTGAGTAAGCGATCCATCCGCGGCTGCGTCACAATTGGTAGCTGAGTAAGCGGTCCATCCGTGGCAGCGTCACAATTAGTAGCTGAGTAAGCGATCCATCCGTGGCTGCGTCACAATTGGTAGCTGAGTAAGCGATCCATCCGTTGCTGCGTCACAATTGGTAGCTGAGTAAGCGATCCATTCGTGGCTGCGTTACAATTGGTAGATGGATAAGCGATCCAACCGTAGCTGCGTCACAATTGGTAGCTGAGTAAGTAATCCATCCGTGGCTGCGTTCGCTGACTTCGCGCGTATGTCTTCAAGTCCCAAGAGGGCGACACCGGCAAAGACTTACCCGGGGTCGCCCTCTTGGGAGCTTGCTAGTCATTCCACCGCTACTATTGCCAGAAAAACTCAGATGGGCGCCTGAAGGTAACCGGCAATGCTAAGTTTACCGACTTCGACCTACGAGGGACCGTTCGGGTAGCTTCTTCAAGCAAGTCACTAGGGCCATTCTGTCCAGAAACATTACAGGAATTGCGCGATAAACATCCACACAATCCGTGGGACATCCCACTCCTAGTTCCTCCCGGCGAGAACCTCGCATCTCCGGTCATCGCTACGGTGGTAAATGTCATGAAGCCCGTGAAGTTTTTTCTAGGTGGCTCTGGTGCCGGTCCGAAAAGTCTCAGACCCTGTCACCTTGAGTCACTACTGAAAAAAAATGCCGGTGGTGTCGGAGTCCGTTTGGCCACAACTCACACAGAATATGTCAACCTGCTGACACTTCAGGGCGAAATCTTTCCTTATGCAAGAAAATGATTTTTCGAGGCATTGCTATGTGCCCTTAGGAAGAAACATGGCGGTATCCGCCCCATTTCTGTCGGCAACACCCTCTGGCGACTAGTCACTAAGTTCGGTTGTGCTCCTTTAGCTCATCGTTGGGGCCGTTAATTACGTCCGGTTCAACTATTGTTTGCCACCAGAGGAGGCTGCGAAGCGACAGCGCATGCCACTTGCCGTTTCGTTGCCAACGCCCCACCAGATTGAGTCGTTCTTAAATTGGATCTTAAATTCGATGTATCGACTTCAATGGCAAGAATATTCGGAGCATTCTCTGTTGGTTCTTGGCGATGAAACAACCCACTCGGCAACTGGTATCCAACAGGGGGACAGATTTTCCCTAGTTGACGACAAATTTCGCGAAATGCTATTTCAGAATTGAACACTTGGTACTTGGATGACGCAACGCTCGGAGGGGAGCCGGATATCGTCCTTGCGGACTTCCGCGACTTGCGAGAAAAGATAAACCAAATAGGCTTGGATATTAACAGTTAACATTATTAACAGTACGGACATTATTTCTAAGGAGATCACAAAGACTCTTTTCCGCGAGGTCATTTCTGACATCAAAATTGCGTCTGCTGATCGTAGTACGGTTCTTGACTCACCGATCTCTGTCCACGCTATTCCAGAAGCACTCGAAGGCCAAATCGACGACCTTGAAATGATGTCCTCTCGTTTGAACGTAATTGAGTCACACCAAGCACTCACCCTACTGAAAAACTGCTTCATCATTCCCAAACTCCAGTATCTGTAGCGCGTTGCTCCCACATACCTGCACGCTAATTACCTAGCTAGACTTGACGAATCAGTCCGAGAAGCTTAATCAACAATTACTAACATTTCATTTCAGATTTTTTGTTGGAGCAAGCTACTCTCCCAGTCAGTTCTGGTGGTTTGGGAATACGCAAGACGCAGGATATAGCCATGCCCTGCTTCATCTCATCTCTGCACTCTGTCGGTCCCTTAGTTGAAGCGGTTCTGTCAAACGTTAACGTTTTGACGCAGACTAACGAGCTTCCAGAAGCATTGCGGGCATGGAAGGCTGTGCATGGTGACAATGCGATTACACCAGTAGGGGACTGCTGCACTATCCAGATATCATGGGACAGGGAAGGCGTGAGGGTAACTTTGGAAGGTCTGTTACTCGAGGCACAAGATCTTAAAACTAAGGCTCGTCTCTTGGCTGCTACTTGTCACGATAGCGGTTCTCGGCTAAAAGTAATTAAAGCCGCCCCTCTTGGTACTTTATTCGACCCTGACTAGCTTCAAATTGCTCTTGCGCTCATATTGGGTGCATCGGTTTGTTATCCGCAGCTCTGCCACTGCGGTCAGCGTATGGATGAGTCTGGCACTTTCGCGTTCTCGTGCCTGTATAGCAGAGGACGTCAACCTAGACATTTGGCTCTGAATGACATTATTAAACAAGCGCTACGTAAAGTTGGCCTTGTTACAATCAAGGCGATGGTAAGCGACCCGACGTTGTAACAGTCTTCCCCATCTCTAGAGGGAAAAACCTTTGTTGAGATTGTACTTGCGTTGGCGCCTTTGCGACGAGTCACTTGCCTGGCACTTCCTTAGAAGCAGGCACGGCTGCCAACGCAACAGAGAACTAAAAAAAAAAGATCAATCCCTTCGTGACCGCTTCTTTTTTCAGCCCCTGGTTATCGAGACAACTGGCGTTATTGGCAAGTCCAGCAGCCTCCTGATCCACGACATCGGCCGACGGTTATCTGCCGCCTCCGGGTATCCCCGCGAAACGTTCTGGTTGAAGCACTGGCTGGGACTGGCTGTGCAACGTGGCAACGCTTTGAGTGTACAATTAGTTTGTAAGCCCATCAACTCGGGAAATTATAGATCGGATCTTTGTTAAGGTAGAGGGGTAAGCCGTTACTTCAGCAGGGCTGGATGCGGCAGTAGTATGGTTGGATGCCACTACTTCTGGCGATCGTTGGGGCCAGGGGTCTCCCTACATTTGGGTGCCTTAGGAAATAAATGGTGGAGGCATCTTTCCGGGGCCTTCGGGCTCCTTTAAAAAAATGGTAGCAGAGTACACTTTTCAACCGTGAATGAGGCACAACGGGGAGGAAGCAGCTGTACCTATGTTTTTGGCATGCAGTTTCTATCACATGACCCTCTATGACGTAACAATCCTGTCCGATCTTGGTCCAAGTGGCAATGAATGCTTTATCACTTGCCTTCATGGCGCTGTTGTGAACACTTTCGTCGTCCTAGTTCTTTCTTGGTTCAGGCGCCAGGGAAGGCTGTACAAGCTGCTGTCAGGCGACTGTAGTGGATACTTCCCTAAGCCGGGTCCCATTGCGGTTCGCGTTATGACCGGCATAAAGATAGCTCGAGGTGTCGTCTAGTAGACCAGGCCGTTCCGGGTGAAGCATGATTCGAAATGGGACCTTTTGGTCTCTTGAGCCAGTTTCGCTTCATGTCCGAGCGAAATTTTTATTGGGCAATGCTATTAGAGTGTCAATTTCCATACTAATCCACCAATAAATTTATGCGTCTATAATGAGTGTTTTGTCCACTACTGTAACTGGTTGATGGGCAATATGTGTGTTTATTTGGCAGGATGAGGTAACCGTAGCTGGTTGATGGACAACGGGTGCGTTGATGGGCAGAGAGCGTTGGCCGTAACTGCTTGATGTGCAGCTATTACTGTATGTTGCTGACCAGGGGGAACTGCTGGTAACTGGATGGTGGATGGCGGAAGTGTAGTTAGGCAGGGGCTTTGTATTTACTCTGCCAATTGGGTGCAATAAGTCTAACAAAAACTAACCGTATTGTGTTAGTTACGTGATTGAGGAGTGCTCATCAAGAGTGCCGGGTAAAGTTCATCGTTTGGTGAACTTTTACGTGCGATGAGCGGCAGAGTGTAGGAAGACAACAATAGGATTATTGGCCCTGACTAGGTCGCCTTTTCATAGCAAGAGGGTTAGTTCTGGAGTAGAACGTCTGTGAGGCCTATTGGTCCAAACTAGGTTGCCTTTTGATGGCAAGAGGATTAGTTCTGAAGTAGAACGTCTAAGAGAGCTTCCTGTGCAATTTTTTTTTATATCAACAGGAAATGGAACGGTTTAGCTATTCATCGGCGATTTATGTAGAACTTATCGAGCCGCAACTAAAACGTTTCGATTGGATTGCTGTTTACAACCTTCGCTGGAAGTTTGTTCCATTCTTCGTCAACTCTATACGTGAAAAAATTGAGCGTGATGTCGAGTGAGAAACTTTGCCCAACAATTTTGTACCCTTTGTTCCCAGTCACTCTGTTTGTATCTAGAGTGAAAAGGCTCACTCGGTCGACGTTTCCTTAACCTTTCATAATCTTCCACCTTTCTATTATGTCGCCTCTGACACGACGTTTCTCCAGCGAATAACGATTAAGTTCACGAAGCCTGTCTTCGTCTGATTTATTCCGCAGCGAGGTGATGAGTTTGGTAGCTCTTCGTTGAACCTTCTCAAGTTTAATAACTTCTTTTCTAAGGAATGGAGACCAGAATTGAACGGCATTCTCGAGATGCGGTCTAACAAATGCATTAAATAACTTGAGCATACTGTATTGCTTTTTTTTACGAGATAGTGCGGGATATCATACCTAGCATTTTGTTGCCTTTCTTGGCGAGTGGAGCCGTGTGCTATGGAAGAGTGCCCATCTAGGGCGGCTGGTGCAACTTGTCGCTCGGTTATGTTTAAGGGCGATGGGCTGCCGTGTGGAGCTGTGTGTTGGGGGAATGACCATAAAGGGTGCCTGGGCAAATCATTGTTTGGTTATGCTTTCTTGCGAAGGGCTGCAGAGTGGATCCGTGGATAATTCGGGAGTGCCCATCAATGTTGCCTGCACTGCATTACTTGGTGATATTTTCTAGCGATGAGCGGCAGGGTGGAGCCGTTTGTAATGGAGGAGCCTCCATCTAGGGTGACCGGTGAACTTCATTGTTTGCTGATGTTTAAGGGAGATGAGGGACTGAGTTGAGATGTGCGTGCTGAAGGATTGCCAATGAAAGATGCCTGGTGCCCTCCACTTCTGTGGTATTGTTTCAAGGCGACAAGTGCCTTTTGAATTTCTTTGTTCATGTTTTTTTATGAAAGGTATTTGGATGCATAACAAAATTTGAGAGGACTTTGACTCAGCATGGTATGTGACCTAATTGTCGTACCTCTCCAACATTTTCCTCGCTCTTTACATTTGTACTTCTATCAAATGCAAGTTTCTAACATGTCTCTGTACCCACCTTTCCATCTCATTGTTAATCCCTTGCTTTCTCCATCGCCACCTGTTTTCTCTTCATCAGTGTTTCAAATGCAATCTCGGCATTTGATTTGATCAACACAAAGACATTTCACTTTGTAGTTGTTCGGCAGCATAAGTCCCGTGTTTTTCCTTGGATACATCGCCCTACATCCCACCCTGGTGTCGGCGACGTTTCCACGTCAATGGCATAGGGGAGAAATTCCACAACTCTCCCACTGCTCCGACTGTGGGAGAGTTTTCTGTTAATTAAATTTTGCTACGTTGTCATCTAGGTGTCGATCGGCGATATGTGCGTGAGCCCTTAAGGCGGCACTGGCGTGGTTTTCCCACATTACGAATGCAAGTCAATCTTTTTTTCATGCGTTTTCGTGACTTTAGTTAAAGCGGGAAATATTCCACGACAGTCTTTTGGGTGCATAACAAAATCGGAAATCCTATAAGCTGCTTTAGGCCAAAAGTATGCGCGCTGCTGAACTTTTGTACCTAAACTCACGCTCCCCGTCGATACGCGGGTATTTTAGTCCCTATATATGCGCTCCTCGCCTCGCGCTGCAATTAATTATGTACATATGCCTCAACAAAAACACTCTGCAGTGACAAAGTTTCGAATCATTTAGCCTCAAAAATACAGTTATAGGCTATGAAGGTCATATTTTTACTACAACTTGAATGCGCATCACAGTTACCTACAGTAATGAAAAAAATAAAATGATGGCCCGTGTGCTATATTTATCGTGCGGCGTTACCTTTAGCTAGATTCGCCACGCCCACTTTGCCTAAGTGTCTATCTCTACTTATCCTTCTACTCAATGTGCTCCTGACTCTTCGATCTCATCCTCCTTGTCCTCCATATTAGGATCCAAGCACTTGTACCCGATAGACTTCGTGTTGCTGCGGAGGAAGTCTAGCGGTACAAAGTTGCAGGCCGTCAAGAAGGCTCTTTTGGGTCTTCAGATGGAATGCTCAAGTTGGTTTTGCATACACTTCGTGATATTGGCCAGATAGTGCATAAATACTTATCTCCGCGACATTATCAGCTATTGCGGGAGCATGAACGAAATCATTTGTTCCATATAACTAACTAGCACGCCTAACGTGTAATAAAATACCTTACTAAATAAAATTGTATTCTGAAAGTTATAAGTAATGTAGATTTGTGGTATACTTTGTAGAACATCACAAAACCAGGTAGCATCTCGTTATTAACTTATTTCAATAACGCAATGTATAATATTATTGGTCAAGAATCTTTGTTGCGTGTAAGCCATATTGTTCTAAAATAAAATAAAATCGATTGGTGTGCCGAATAAAACTTCAAATTCGCCATCTGAAAACGGGATGAGCAAACACTGTCCAAAAGAATTGTACAACAAATTTCCGTCTATGAACTGATGGAATATTTTTTATTCGTTCGAATGTGGTATTGAAACAGAATTGTGTTACCGCTATCTTTGAGATTGCATTGTGCTCTCAAAATATTGATAGGCTGTTGGCTCTGCTCAAGCTTCTCAAGGTAAATAAGGAGCACGCGTAGATGTATCACGTGGGCAAAAGATCACACGAACAACGAGTGTGGGGGAGCGTAGTGATAATAAGATCACAGAAGTTGCACCCGTTCATTGCAAAGTTATAAGCATTTGAATATCTATAGCAACCCACATAACAAACCGTCTCAAGATATATGTCATTCAGAACTCAGACCTCAGCTTAAAACTTTTCACTTAACCCACCACGCTGTGAATAAAATACAACCTGTAAATGTGCTTGGTGGGCACTGTGACCAAGTTCTGAAGGATCCCGGTGCACGCGGGAATTAGGGGAAATCGTTAGCAAATCCTCTCGCATAATGGCTTCTTCTCCCCAGAAGCATGTTGAAACCAACCACCACATATATTGATTCTTGAACAACATTAAAGCCACATCTCATTGGATCGACATCAGACAGCAGAGGGGACAAATTTATCAAACCCTCTGTTCTAGAATGTGGAACAAAATTTTGGAACAGGAGAGACACATAGTCGTCAATCTCATGAGGACATTAAACTGATGGATAACTCACATCCATCTAATGGACGCTGACATGGGACCATTCGCGACATGGGACCATGTATCACCTAGAAACAATCAGTATGCAGCACGTAGTGATTGAACAAACCACACGTCGCAGTGTGACGAGTTTTCTGAAATCGCTCTTCTACCCTTTTAATCCTATTCCATGATCCAACTAACTGAAAAATAATCTCTTGCGGCATACATTCTGATCTACGAGTTGCAGTGTAAATGAAATTCAGCAGTTCGTACGTGATAACTCTACAATCTTGTTTTATACCTTGACACATTAGTCAATAAATGGTTGTTTCTAAGCATGGAAATAGCGTAATTTTCCGTTTTAATTACGTAGTTTTATTTCGCAAGCGCTAGCGTTAATATTTAGCACTATCTGATTTCTGAAAATAATTTTCAAATGTAATTATTGATGAACTTTGAAGCCTACGGATGATCTTACTAAAGTCTCCATCAGACCTCCGCTTTAGATTAGTCCTTTAATTGAATCAAATCTTATTTAGTATCTTGACTACCCACCCCGCTGCAGCAGCCTCCTCAGCCGCAGAGAGTTAACAACACATCACTGAAAAAAGGCAATACTAAAATAGCTGCAACGATCATAAATGCAGTTTAGTGCCATGAATCATCCCAATATCCATCGTCAAATGGACCGGTGCAAGTCCCCGTTGCGTTGAGCTACGCCCCTCTTCGAGCCGAAAAATGAATGATGTCGTAATAATATCATCTCTTTTATTAGCGGAACGGGGCAGTCGTAAATTATTGAGTCACGACAAGACTTCGAAAACATAAAGTGAGTTACGGCCTCGTTATTAAAGCTGAAGACCATTACTTGCTTGGACTTGGTTATATTAATGGGTTACGCTTTCATATGAGTCAGAGTATGAATCATGATGAAATAAAATAAATTGTGTGTATACAATGTTCAACTTTCTAAAATTCTCAAAGTTGGATAAATTTACTTGGACGAGAAAACAGAATTTATTTGACGTATCCTTATGCTCAATTAATATAAACGAATGTGAGGTAATAGAAAGCGAGCATTCCAACATAAAAAAACATTCAATTATAAGGCTTTACGTCGTTTGATGACACTCAAGATAATTGACGTCAGATATGTTAAAATTCTATGACTATATTTATATTGGAATTATCACTAGCCTATGAATTATTAATATCATAATAGTCTATCAGTTAACGATGTCACCACTAATCCAAACGATAAACCAATCTATTTATTAGTCGGGTGACTTTAAGATAAATCTAAATTAAACGATTCATCACGTCATCAATCACATTCATTGTCCAACCCACGCGTGCGTTAATATAAACTTTGCTCTCCCAGATGCTTTTAATTCACCCATCCGCCTCGTTGTACACTGAACAAACATTGCTCTATGTACCCTTAACCATTTCGCTGACTGCCCAAACAATTTATAAGATCACATCTTTTTTTGCTAGGCCGAAAAGTCATAGCGGAATATATTGACCCAATAACACGAAAAGTTTCTCACTCTTTTCCGCGACGCAATTTTCCTGATGAGACAAGTTGGAGCAGCGGCAATGAAAGTGGGAGTGATGAATATGCTGCAATCAAACACAAGAAGCCTTATCGGATCATCAGCAAGATCATGTTGAGCAATGACGTGTTTCAGAAACGCAAGAAATGTTTTCCAGAAGCCCAACTGAAAGACAGAGCGGTATAGGCGAGACGCGTGGCTGATTCCTAGATCGGCAAAGAATAAGCCACCCTCGTGAACTGTCATCACTGCTAGTATAACCTACGCTCTGGATAATTTACGAGTGGCTGCTGTCAAGGAGGACGGGAACCTCGTGGGAATGGGCCTTTAGCATTAACGGAGCCTGAGAAAATATCAGAAGAAGGTGGACGGTGGAGGACAATGTGAGGTGGGGAACTTGATGATTGGGAAGGGGGAGGGGAGATTAAAGACGGATGGAAGGAAGTTGGCTGAATTGGGATCAGCAAGACTGACATCAGTGGGTCTACAGTAGGTCAGCCGTCCAATTCTTCGAAGTTATCATTCAGAGTACTACAATAAAACTACAACTTGTCATGCAAAGCTAGCGTCAATCGTCAGGGAAGTTACCGATTATTTTACCTACCTTGAAATACGGTTCATTTATTTCCTAAGATCTTGCTGGCTATAATTCCTTTTCCAAAAGATAATAAAAAAAACACTTAAGAGAATCATATACAGTACATTATGATCATACAAAAATTATCTCTTTACCGTTCCGTGATAGTTTATAATCCATGAAATTGTTTGGATATTAACATCTGCAAATGGTAGTAGATATATTACTATGTTCCCCTATTTCATTTTCCACTCCCATTTGCTCATTAAAAATCCTGAGTCCTTTTATTCGCATACATTTTTAATTATAAATTGAAGCCTTCCCACTTTCGCTGATTATAATCAAACGATAACATTTAAAGTTTGGTCTTGGAAACCTGGTGATTCACGAGATAGTCTGGCAATGAAACAGTACGTTGACGCTCATTTGCCCTCCCACAAAAATCAGCTGTTTGTTCTAATCATGTTAAACCCATGTTTAACTGGAAAAGGATGACAGGTATATGTCCCCACCGACGTCAGCTGGTCGGTAACGCTTAGAAGACAAAATGATTAATGAAAATACTGTTGACCACGGAACGGATTTTTTGTGTCTGATATGTAAAGGACATAAGCAACACCTGAAGAGAGAGCGACGGAAGAAAAAACATCGAAATATTCCACTTCCTGATTTACTTTTCCGTGTGGGCTGCATTCAAACAAACGTACGTTTCACCTTTTACATCAAAGAGCCGAATAGAGGAACTAATATTCAGAGAGCGGCCCAATTTTTTTTCCGCCACCGCATCTCTGATTATGGGCAGATTTCTACGGTTATTCTCAACCATCGCAGCTAACGTGTTATTGCCGCAATTATGATGAAATTGGTAGAAAATCAAACTACCCTGACTGCAGGAGCATTTTATCGCCGCCTCGAAGCTGAAATAATATATAATGTAACTTGATTACAAGTGTGGTCTATGCCACCGCTTATCGTGGCAGATACTTTAAAGCGGCGGTATAGTATCTGTAGTATGTAGGCCAAAAACGGGCCGACGAGATCAATCTATTAATAGTTAAAGTTAGCAGTTCTTATTACCAAATCGAAATGTGTTTCACAGGATCAGAGCTGCAAGCCGCTCCTTCTGCGTCTGCTTTGTTTCCATCATTTAACCCAGTAATTTAGTGGATTGCTCTCCCAGTGCTTGTCAGGTCGGTTTCTGAAGGTTTATGATGTTGTTAGTATTGACCACGCCATGCGGTGGACCATTCTAGATTGTTAGTACTTCATGAGAAATGAGTCTTCAACAACAGGAATTTTGAATTGTTTCAACATAATTTATTTACATTGTCTCAGTATATATGCTTGCATCACCATCAAAGTACCCTGCGGGACGAAATTGGCAAAAATATTTGTATATTTGATGATGCAATGACTTGATGACAAAGCCGTCTTCTTTCTTGTGTATTCAGCTTCACTTCTGTTAGTTGTTGCGGGCATGTTATGGCTTTCAGTGATGAGATAAATTTGGTTGCTTGGTGTTGAACCCGTTCCATCATGTTGATATACTCGTTTAGTTGAGGGGACCAGACTTGGATTCATACGAGTGCATGGGGTCATACGAGTGCAAATTAACATTGGAAACATTATGTTTTGGTGCTCGCAGTCAAAACTTCAGGGTATGAAGCAAATAACTTTTCATGAACTATATTGTAGCTTGCATCGCATCCATTTAGCTAGATTAATTGTTTTTTTTGTTAATAATATAACTGATCTCGTTGTTGGTTCACTTTAGTAAAGTGTTGTTCTGCCTTAAAGTAGTCACAACATTAAAGTTTGTACGCAGTTGCCTTCCAATTTTACTAGTTTATTTTGGTCTCGTTGAATAGATTTGCATTCCTGCACGCAGTTCGCTTCGTAGCAAAGTTTGGTGTAGTTGCTAAATCTTTATATATTGCTGTTCATGACGGTGTCGAGGTCATTTATGTTGATACTGAAGATAAGGGACCCAAGAACAATTTCATGTGGTACTCCACCTGCAACTGTAGTGCGCTGACTTGTTCCTTAGCCTGAACAGCCTTGTTGTTAGCGGCCCGTAAGCAAATTACGGAGCCGACTGGGAACAGTTCAATCCCAACCGTTTCATCAGGCGTTCATGGGGCACCCTAACAACCGCATTTTGGAAATCAATGTATTAGAGACTTATAATAAATAATTTCACAAATCTACATCACGGTTTATTAAAACCATTTGTAATTATTGTAACGCTGCCAATAGTAGGAAAGTAGGAAAAACTCCACAGCACTAATCTGTCTCACAGCGATTTTTTCACAATTCAACATATCGAGTTCGATGCAACATCATTCAGAACGGCAAATTCTATTATTTTTAAGAATGTTCACGTAATAATTCTACCAATTATTATATTACTCCACCAAATTCCCCTCACTTAATATCGATGGGCTTGGATATGATTTTAACTGAAAATCAATATTCGTAGAAATCCAATTTCTGGAAGATTCCTATGTGATAAAGAGTGACCGAGCCGAACAGATTTACAAATACACTTATCCAGTCTTCGACACATGTTAAGACACACTTTGCCTATCATTGTTTTATTTTAAACTGAGTGTATTACTCTTTTTGTTCACCACATATAGCGTAAACAACGATCTTGTATGTTATGGGGAGAGCAGGGGGCAAAACTCGAAAACGTCCCGTTCTATACTTGCATTAAACCTTCACAACAAATGAAGGTGAAATTTTGCCCTTGTTGTAACCCTATCATTCGCTGGACAATGAGCCTTTCTGCCACTCGTCAGGTGATGCACGAACTAGCCTAACTTTCTCACGATAAGTTGACCACTTCTTCAGACAAAAAGTTTTCAGACTATTTCACAAACTCACACAAGTTCAACTCTTTCAAACAGTCACTCACAATATTCAACCTACCTCTACGGAAGCTCCCTACTTTAACAATCAACTCAATACATGCCCCCTTAGTGTTCAGTCACTCAAGCCATGTACACTTAGTCTCCAAGTCACTCAAGCCATGTACACTTAGTCTCCAGTCACTCAAGCCATGTACACTTAGTCTCCAGTCACTCAAGCCATGTACACTTAGTCTCCAGTCACTCAAGCCATGTACACTTAGTCTCCAGTCACTCAAGCAATGTAATGTGTCTTCAATGAGTTGTTTAATTTAATATAAGAAGCTCACAGCCACTAACAATATCATCACCACCTCTGCAGTCTCTCACGCAATATTACTTCTGCCGTTACGCTCAGCTGCTCCCATTTGCGATGCCGCTTAAGTGATGCCGCAGTTTAATAAAGGACAGTGTTGTTACACATTTGTGTCATAGTTAATCCTATCTGAATTTACTGCGTAAAATGCATCCGTCAAAGAATTTATGTTCATTTCTAAGCTGTCGAGAAATGAAAGATCATTGAAACACGAGTTACGTGACAATTTTGTGCAGGTACTGATTAGGTTTTAAAATATTATGAAGGCAAGATAGCCTTAGGAATCACCAAGCGTATTAAATCCAATATGTAAATAACATAAATTAAACATTGATTTTTCAATTGTAATTTTGTTTCCATTATAACACTCGGTTCGACCAATATTACTCTCCCGCACAAGGCCGACCGCACAAGGCCGACCGCACAAGGCCGACCGCAAAAGGCCGACCGCGCAAGGCCGACAGCACAATGACGACCGCACAAGGCCGACCGCACAAGGCCGACCGCACAAGGCCGACATCTTTCATAGGTGCAATGAAATATATCTACATTTCAAAATATACAATTAACATACTCTAAAATCAGTGTTACAGTTATACGAAATTTATACATGGAACAAAATTAATACATGCATCAATTGACAAATAACCTGATTCATCCGTAACACGGATACCGTTCATACATTCCAACTAATAGGCAATCCACCACATTTCCGTGCTTTGTCTGATGAGTGTTTTGATGGGGCAGTCGAGTGTCATCAAGCACTGGAACAATGTCTAGTAGGATTTTGCTGTAGCAAATAATATGCTAGAGATTCAAATACATGAAGATTATTGTTATTATTATCATTTCTATGTCCACAACAGAATTGAAAAAAAAAATACTGACAACATAATTAGTGACCTGCCTCATTCGTCAGCATAAAATGTTCATCGTTTTCATGTACGGCGCTCTGGGAAAATAATCCTCTGGACAGGGATTGGATGCCGACGTGGAAATTTTTTGCACAAATTAATGTGGATGCGCATGGAGCGGTGGGGAAATGAAATTACGGTGAATAGGGATTGGAGACTCACTTTCTGTACAGATGCCTGCTCTGTAAAACCCTAGGCTGATCATAAAGGTGATGGTGTAGAGCTACATCACTGCATCACTGCCTCCTACTAATGTTGATATTTGATCTTATATCTACTCAGCTCATCACTTCATGTTTATATCTTGCTTCAATAGTCGGCATAGTTCCGTCATTCATGATATTTTCAGTGAACAATGAGTTCTTCTGTAATAGTTACTGAATCAGTTGACACGAGGAATATTCACCGAAGACCATGAGGCAACAAATTAATCAATACATCCAATCAGTTTATCCACGACGATACACCCGCAATGTTGTGGGTGTAGCGCTTCTCAGTCGATGCTGAGATTTTATTGACAATAGAGAGTCTATTATTCGATTGTTTGTAACAGAATGACTAAACAGGGTCTATTATTTGATTATTCGTATTAGAATGAGTATACAGTGTCTAGAATTCAGTTGTTCGTATTAGAATGGCTATACAGTGTCTATAATTCGATTGCTTGCATTAGAATGACTATACAGTGTCTATAATTCGACTGTTTGCATTAGAATGACTATACAGTGTCTATCATCCGTTTGTTCCTACTGGAATGCCTATGGAGAGTCTATAATTCGATTGTTTGTATCGGAATGACTGGGCAGTGTCTATAAATAGATTTTTCGTATTAGAATGACTATTCAGTTTCTAAAATTTGATTGTTCGTACTATAGAGTGTCTATATTCCGATTGTTCGTTTTGGAATTACTGTTGAGTGTATATCGCAAATAAAAATAACTCTGCAGCCTTAGACTCACGGTTCTGTATTGGTCCGAGAATTATGCTTGTCTAGTCATAGATTTGCATTCACTCAAACTGGAATCCCAGAATCGTGTCTACTGCGTTCATTTATTTACAATATTAATCGCTTTAATTTTATATCATTGATTGTGGCCTATAAACTATGAAATGAGATGGCGATACCGTTTAAGTGCACCCTCGACGAATCTTCTCCAACGTACTGATGGATCCCTAAGAAAGGGTTGCTGTAGTCCCTCGAATCCTGTCCTTTGCTCTACTGACTGTTACTTCAGAGCCACTTGCTGCTTCTCAAAGCAGAGGCGCCGAGTGATGAGCAGATATGGAAATTAAAAAAATCATAATCACTGCAATGTACTGCAGTTCATTACAGTGTTTATAACGTGATGATTCTTCAGCGCAAATCAATAAGTGTAACTGAGAATAGTACTGTGCTAAAGTATAAGCAATGGAACTGTGCTAGAGTACAAGCAACAGTACTGTACTAAAGTAAAAGCAATATAACTGTGCTAGAGTATAAACAATAGTACTGTGCTAGGGTATAAGCAATAGAACTGTGCTAGAGTATAAGCAATAGTACTGTACTAAAGTAAAAGCAATAGAACTGTGCTAAAGTATAAGCAATAGTTCTGTGCTAGAGTATAAAAAATATTACTGTGCTAGAGTATAAGCAATAGTCCTGTACTAAAGTATAAGCAATAGAACTGTGCTAAAGTATAAGCAATAGTACTGTACTAGAGTGCAAGCAATAGTACTGTGCTAGAGTATAAGTAATAGTACTGTGGTAGAGTGTAATCAATAGTACTGTGCTAGAGTATAAGCAACAGTACTGTGCTAGAGTTTAAGCAGTTTTACTGAGCTAGAGTATAAGTTATAGTACTGTGCTAGAGTGTAAGCAGTAGTACTGTGCTAGAGTATAAGTAATAGTATTGAGCAAGAGTGTAAGCAGTAGTACTGTGCTAGAGTATAAGTAATAGTACTGTGGTGGAACTTTAGCACACAGTATATACCTCGTCACACCGTCAATTCGGCATCGTCCGCCTCGTCCTTGGCTTGGTATATACTCCTCTCCACCTAATATTTTATTCTGTCATATTTTCATCCCTCAGTCTGAGTCTTCCCGCCCTCTTAGTTACAGCTGCCGCGTGTGTTGTTCAAGTCTCATCGCTGTCACTATTGGCAGTTTGGTGGACCCAACAGGAGAGACGGGCTATGCAAAATGGACGAGACCGGTACAATGGGAACAAAAACAAAATGATTGTATGGAGAGGATATAGTAAGGTTAGCTCCCGATTGTGGCTTAGCCATTTTTTATGATAGGGCCCAAAGGGGGTCATCCTACTTTAGGTCCCCAAAGATAGGGAGACCCCTGGCCCCAACACTCGCAAGAAGTTGTGGCATTCGACCATACTACTGCCGCATCCAGCCCTGCTGGAGAAAACTCAACCTGAACAAAGATCCGATCCTTAACTACCACGAGTTAATAGGCTTACAAGTTATTTGAACACCCAACGCTTTGCCACGTTGCACAACCGGTGCTAGCTTCTGCTTCAGCAAGAACCTTTCGCGAGGGTCCGCGGAGGGGCAGATAACTGTCGGCCGATGTCGTGGATCAGGAGGCAGCTGGACTGGCCGATAACGCCGGTTGTCTCGATAGACAGAGGCTCGAAAAGGTAGCGGTCACGGAAATACTATTCATTATTTTTTTTTTGTTCTCTGCTGCGTTGGCAGCCATGCCAGCCTCTAATGAAGTGCCGGGGAAGTGATTCGTCGCAAAGGGGTTCACGCAAGTGCGATCCCAACAAATATTTTTCCCTCTAGATAAAGGGAGGACTGTAACGCCGTCAGGTCGCCTACCATCGCATCGATCGATGCCGGACTTACAGATCGTGCCATGGCCGACTTTGCGCAGCGCTCGTTCAATTATGTCATTCAGAGCCAAATGTCTGGGATGACGACCTCTGCTATAAAGGCATTAGAGCGCGTGAGTGCCAGACTCCTCCATAGCTGACCGCAGCGGCCGAGCTGCGGATAACACACCGGTTACCCATTCTGAGCGCAAGAGCAATTTGAAGCGTGTCAGGGTTCAATAAATTGCCAAGAGGGGCGGCAGGAAATACTTCTAGCCTAGAACCGCTATCGTGACAAAAAGCAGAGTTACCCAACTTGCTTAGTCTTTCATGCCTGCGCTGCTTCCGAAAGTTCGTCAGTCTGGCAGAATGGCTTCAACTATGGGACCGAATGAGAGCAGAGATGAGATGAAGCTGGGCAGGGCAACATCCTGCGCCTTGCAAAAGCCCAAGCTACCAGAACTGACTGGGAGAGTGGTTTGCTTCCACGAAAAAATGGAAAATTGAATGTTAGTAATTGTTGATGAAGCTTCACGGACGGATTCGTAGAAACTAGCTAGGTAATTAGAGTGAATGTGGGAGCCACGCGCATTATATAATGAAGTTTTGGATTTTCGGAGCAGTTTTTGAATAGCGTGAAAGCTTGGTGAGAGGAAATCAATTTAAGGTCGTCGATTTTGCCTTCTAACGCTTCTGGAATAGCATGGACTGAGAGCGTTGCACCGAGAACAGTTCAACATTCAGCAGATGCAATTTTGATGTGAGGGATGTCCTCGCGGGAAAGAGTCTCTGAGATCTTCCTAGGAGCAATGTCCGTCCTGTTAATTTGGATCAACTCGCATTTTTGCTTGTTAATATCCTATCCTTTTTGGTTTATCTTTCCTCGCAGGTCGCGGAAGTCCGTTATAACGTAATCCGGCTCCCCTCCGAGCGTATCGGCATCCAAGTACCAATATGGCTGAGGCGTTGGCACTTCTAGACAAATCGTGGGTTTGTTTCTTTCTCTTTTGAAGTAGACCTGCAGCGTAGTTAACGGGCTAGCATGGATGTTGTGAAAACAAGGACAAACTCCTGGGTTTTGCAGCCCTAGCTTG
>SDVV010004200.1:0-20452 GCA_016164225.1 Gammarus roeselii
TATATATATTACAAAAAGTAATTGAAGTTCATATGAATTTCCCAGACAGTTTCGTTACCGCGTTGGCGATCAGTACTTAATTGTTCGTTTCAGAGTGTAGCGGAAATTAAATGTTTATTCAAATGATCTTCAAATCTGGAATTATGATGAATGACGAATATCCCAATGACATAGCTCTATTCAGCCTCTAGCCCTGATAAAGGCAGTGGTTACAAATGCTCTCTGCATTCTGCTCCGCATTACAATTCAGGACAGAACGGGCTTCTATAGTGCTATGAATAATGGGCTCGGCCGACCATTCATCTGAACACTGCCCATGACTCGAGCTTTGCACGCGTTGTGAGAGAAAACATATTGAAGCTTTTAAACTGATCAATAAAGGCAATCACTGGATACATTTCTGTTTTCAATAGTGTAATTTGAAACTAAAACTTTATATGTGGAATACTAGTCAAATTCATTGGACTAATTAGAATACCATACTGGCTGGAAAACAGCTTTCGACCTTGTTGGGAGCAGTTCAAGGAAATATTTTCTTAATTTGAAATATTTTTTTCCGTGATATTTGAGATGTGTTTTATTTATAAGTTTAATCCCACGGCCAAAATAGAGAATAAGAATGGAACGAAAGGGTGAGGCGTAGCTCGATGAGATTATTGGAAAACTTTTACTCCTGGTTCCGCCTGTATTTGTCCATATATTACGATGAACGCTAGATATCAATTTTAACTCAAAAAATTTCGTTATCATATCAAAAAGTCGTATGTTCATGAACCTATTCGTAAGTTACAACTCTTCCACCTCTCCACCATTTTTTTTCCTCACACCGCAGTGTAGGAGTAGCCCAACTAGGCACTTAAACCACAAGCAGAGACGTGGCCGAATTAAATTGCGCTGTGCGTTTTTAGCAACTACTTGGCGAATTAGAGAAAGGACCGGAGTCAGTTTCATTTGGTTCAAATATATTGATGCTTCAGAGCAGGGTTCTTACGTATATTGTGGTCATACTTAATGGGAACTTGGTATATTTTTATTTACATTGTTTGATTGAACATAAATGTTGTTCTATGGTGTGCTGGCGTAATAATACAATTTACGATGAAATATCAACACTTATATAGCTGCCGGTGGCAGGTATAAAACTAATCAAAAAGTAGTATGTCTGCCATAAATCGTAATATGAATTATGCTCAGTTTATCTCAGCATGCCGTCGGTTTAAATTAGTAGAATATGTGCCCCTGCCGTGGGTGAATTCTGCCTATATGCCTGATATGACGAGTGATGATATGTTGCTTTCCATGAAGAGGGACTCTCCGTGTTAATATAAACTGCGTCCAATCAATTATCAAAATACAGGCGAATTCAAATAGTGCTTGGCTTCGCGAACACTCTTCTTCAAGACCTACCTTAGACATTGGGAAAAAAAATCTGTCTACGCGCCTGATATAAAATGACTTGGTCAGTTTGTTTAAATAGATGTGATAACCAATATATTTACATGAACTACACACTAAAAAAATTCGAAATACAACTTACTTCGCGGATAACCATTGACACGAGACAGCAAATGCCGTAGAAAGACACCCAGCCATTTGACAATGATGAAGGTTCGATGATGGAGGTGGTTTTGGTGTTAAGCCTCTCATGTTGTGAGAATCCGTCGTATCCGTGCAATCAAGTTTTACAGCTGTTTACATACTACCACTTACGTTTTTTTTCTTTAGTTTGCTAATTCTTACCAACCATCGAGAAGTAGAGTGGTGGATATCTTACTAAAAGGAACTGCATTGGGGTAATTTCAGAAATCATCTAGTGAATCGTTGAGTCTTTTTTTGCCTGGTACTAAAAACGCTTTTGCACCTGTGTGTGTGTGTGTTCTTCTGAACTCGTTCCGCGTTGGCCGATTATTGGCTGCCATACGATTTTCGATTACAATACTATTCGGACATGACTGCTGGTTCGGTGTTGTGTAAACACGTTTAGTTTCATTCTATCCATGTCGTTCATTTATGTTGAACCTGCTGAACTTGTTTAGCAGTGAAGTCACCTGAACAATCTTGGAAAAATGTCCCTCGTGAGCTAGCTTTGTTTTGAGAGACGTGAACGATATCCAACCCTGCCTACACTTGAGATAGGTTCTTCTACTTTCCCGTTATGGGAGAAGTTGGGGTTGAGCAACAACAAACACCAAGAGCAGAGTGGCGCACCAGGGATATATCAAATCATTTGGCGATGAAGAGCTTTAGTTTCCAACGGTCATCCCAGCAAAAAATTATTAATATCATCTTACTGATGTAGTAGAAGATAAAATTTGCCCACCTTTACGATCTTATTTAGGTGATGTACATTTTGTTCACCAAGGAAGATTGGCAGCGATAATGACAAAGTCAGTGCGAACAAATGATTGAACTTTAAGCTAAATTCAATGAATCTTACTTAGCAAATCAACCCTGTTTGGCTCTATCTGCTGTTTAACAAGCAAATCCGTTGAGAAGTAGAGCAGACTATAACAGAGTTTATGCAGCGAAGGCCTCGCGTGTCACAGCATTCCATGAATATCAAGTGGCCTTGTGTATGCAGCAGACTACACAGAGAACAATCTGGATAATTTTTCATCAAAGGGAAAGGAATCATTCAATGCCCATATAGAATACACAGAGACCCTTATATGACTTGCTTTGTGCCAATAATTTGTGACACTATAATAATGAGATTATTCATGTATTATCGAATAACCTTCATTATTGCTTTGTGTGGATATAATTTATATTACGTTGTAGCTTCCTTATTATTGAATGCAGTCTTAAACCGCATACAAATTTGATTTGTTGCTTAGGTGTGATTTCTCATTGAAAACCTTTTAATTCATCCTTGAACTTCACCACAATAAATCAATTTTCACTGCTGGCCAATCATTACTTATTTGATCCCACATGAATTTATTTCATTTAATTCTTCCAGGACTGTCATGGATGAGATGCGTTTAATGAAAATTTTGTTTTATCATTTTGTAACTGCTGTTTATAACGCGTTCACATCTTAACCAAATATTTTGTGATTACTTTTCTCACCTTATACGTTTATAGTGTCTCAGGAGACCTCTTCATATGACGAATACTGTATAATCACCGTTTGTGAAATGATACTGCTTTAGCTAATCGACGATCCTACCGCATGAGGTGATCTCTCCGTGAGGCTCTTCAGTTGTGAAACACACTGGAATAGCTTTTGACCTCGAAAGTTGTGATTTAGGTTTAAGAAAATGTCAGAGGGTTCTGTTTTTGCAAGTCTCTCGGGAACAAATGTTACGTACTTGTTTTCAAAGGCTCGTTGAATACATTTTGTTTGGATTCAACGTTCGAACAGAACACGATATGGATGTATACTTAAACTATATTGAAATGAAGATTTTTTGTGTTTAGTATTAAACGATGACGTAGATACGTCTCATTAATAATATCCGTTATAGGACACAAGTTACTGACTTATTCCCTTACCAGAAATATCACTGTCGTGTACTATGCAAAATGCGCCTGATTTTGTCAGGTGACCTAAACATCACAGACGAGTTAAACAACCGGACTATTCATAGTCGTGTTGAGTTGATATGTCATTTTTTTCTCGATTTCGGGAAAAGTCAATTATTATTGTAATATTATTAAAGTATTTTGAATAAATCCATATAATCAAGCGAACTGGAATTACAATGCGATATCGAAGTTCTAGATATTATTTCTGCAAGTCACAAGGAATAAAACATATGAATATTGCATTAGAATAAGGACATCCTATTGATTGATTTATATATCATCATTGAGTGAGGAGAAACAAATGGTGATAAAGCATCTCTGCATTATGAATATGAATGCGGTTCATTGAACAAATAAAACATTACTTCCCTCCTTCCCCCATATAAAGAAAATAAAGTTTACCTAAATAGCTCCTCTTGGGCGGTGTGCATGTTGTGTATTAGAGCCTCCGCGGAGACGCTTAGGTCCTGTGGCAATATGACTGAGCGCCTCCCTCACTGTGACAGTCCTCCCCCCCATTTTACCTTGTATGGGGGAAAGGGAAGTTTGATGGAACGCAAACTAACTGAGTCATAGAACTACAAGTGGAAAATATTGAGTGAAACATGTTATTCGTACAGATACATATACAGACACTAGGCCGCATCTCCCAGAGAGGGGGGGAGCCGACAGGAAAGCGCACCTCACACCCTCATACGCTCACACTCACACAACTTAGCCCTTTTGTGCTAAAGGGTCCGGCCGGTACCCCCTCAACATACACTCTATGTCACGAGTGCAGTCCGAGGATCCGTCGTCAGCAGCAGGGCCCGACAGTTTTCACTGGTACCCCCGCCGCGTCATAATGGCCGGGCCCCCCACCCACGACCATCCCGACAGCGGGATGTCAAGGGCGGAAAAGTACATCAGAGCAGTGTCAAAATCAACCATTCACAACAGGTCTCCACTTCACGCCTGTTCATTACACGCTCTCTCGCCTCCACCACATTCATGTTCTCCTTCCCAACGCCTGCTTCACATCATCCATCCACCCAAACTTCGGTCTACCTATTGGCCTGCGACCACTCGCCTCCGCATTCATCACCCTTTTCACCAATATCCCTTCATCCATCCTCTCTATGTGCCCGAACCATCTCAGAACACGCGAATCCACTCTGTCCTCCAACTGCTTCACCATCCCTGTTCTGATTCGAACCACGTCGTTGGTGATCCGGTCTCTCAGCGTTACTCCAGCCATGCTCCTCAAACACTTCATCTCGAAAACATTCAACCTTCTTTCCTTCTCTGCTCTCACCCCCCCAAGCCTCAACTCCGTAGAGCACAGTTGCGACAACAACACCCTCATACAGCCCTCTCTTCGCTTCCATCCCTAACATCCTACAGATCTTCACACTCTTCAGTGCACCCTAAACTTTACATTCTTCCTTCACTCGCGCCTTCACTTCAGTTTCCACTAATTCAGGTATCTCCACATGGGAGCCCAGATACTTGAAACACTGAACTTCCTCCATCAGCTCTCTATTTAGGGTAACACTAATTTTTCTCGCATCAACAGTCCTCGAGCATCTCATTACTTTACTCCTACCGACGTTCACTCGAAGCTTCCTCCTCTCACACACTCTACCAAACTCAGACACTAGCCTACGTAGCTTCTCCTCCGAATCCGCAACCAGAGCCGTATCATCAGCAAATAGAAACTGGCTCAACTGCCAACTCCGCCCATTCGCTTCCAACAGTTCCAAGTCACGACCCACCATACTCGCGTTCACCTCCTTGACCCCTCCAACCATATAGAGGTTGAACAGCCAGGGAGACATCACGCAGCGGGAGACATCACGCAGCCTTGTCTCAGTCCCACTTTCACTGTGAACCAATCACTCACCTCGCTCCTCACTCTGACACATGCTCGGCTGTCAACATAGAAACTCTGCACCGTCTCAACAGATGTCCGCCCACTCCAAACAAACGCAACACCCTCCACAGAGCTTCTCTGTCAATCCTTTCGTTTGCCTTCTCTAGGTCCATGAAGGCCCAGAACACATCCTTTCTTTTGGCAAGGTACTCCTCACAGACCTGTCTCACTGCAAAAATATGATCGGTCACCCTCTACCACTCCTAAAGCCATACAGCCACACTCCAATTGGGCAGTCCGTACAGTCTCTAATCCTTTTGATCAGCACTCTCCCGTACAATTTACCAACCACAGATAACAGACTGATGCCTCTCGAGTTGCAGCATTCATTTTTATCTCCTTTGCCCTTACATAGCGGAACAATGCAGACACTGCGCCACTCACTCGGTACCACGCTTGCCACAAAACACAAGTTCAGTAACCTCACCAACCATTCGACAATCGTTACTCCACCCTTCTTCAGGCACTCGGTCGCAACGCAATCCATACCAGGGGCTTTCGCTGCTTCCATCACGTCCACCTCCTCGTGCACCTCATTCCTGGTAATGACAGTAAAATAGCCGATTGTTAATTTCCAAATGCAACAGCTTGGAACATTTTATTGTGTTCATTATATATTACCAACCGATAAATGAGAGCTTAACCCATACTCATGAAATGAAAAATTTTGATCGAATATTCTGATAATTCATCAAGATTTTTCAATATACCTTATCATCATTATTCAATAAATCGTTATTTCCGTCTGTCATCGAATTCGTTCAAGTACTGAATTACATTAATTAGAGAACCCGGACATCATTTCTACTAACCGGGCATCATTTCTACTGACCGGGCATCATTTCTACTAACCGGGCATCATTTCTACTAACCGGGCATTATTTCTATCAACCGGGCATCATTTCCAATGAACAATGAACAAGACATACGTAATCCTCTATCGGGCGTATGATCATCTTTGATCACGCATAGATCATATAATGTCCATTGCCAGGTGATTTTCGTCATCTCTGGGAACCCTTCGCCCAGTGAAAGGTTTATTATGATTTTAATTAAACCAATCTAGTACATCGTAATGCAGTGTTTAGCTTCCTTTCGTCGCACACTTATATCTCAATACATCACATATGTTTGTGATATATTTCACAGGAACTTGAAAAAAACGCTCTGGGGCGATAACTCCACCTTATAACTCTCAATTAAGATCCGATCTCCGAGTTCGGCCGTGAAAGAGTCACTGTTCCCCATTCGTCTTAGGACGGACCGAATGTTAGATTATCCGAATGGAGACAAATGACCCCAAGAGATAAATCCCACAGGTGGCTTGGACCCATCATTGGAAAATGGATGTTCAAATCAATGAACCACCCGTGAGGAAGATTTTTTTCGGGGTTACGTATGGTAATGTATCCCCGAAGCTTGTTACCTCAAATCACATGGATAATTTGAAATGAAGTTCGAGGCTCAAAGGAATCAGGGCCAAAGGCACTGGGTAGCGTTAGGTTTTTTCAATGCAATGGTGGAAGGATGCGAGATCATAATGTTGGTTGCATGACTCTGGTTGACACCAAGCTCGGGAATCTTTCACATTAATTGCTGGACAATGCTTAAGATATTAGTGTGATCGTGCATTGTTTTTGTTCGAGCTTAGCTGCATTAATGTTCTCGTGGTGCCACATCTATTGAGCTTAGCGGCATTAATGATCTCATGGCGCCACATCTATCGAGCTTAGCGGCTTTAATGATCTCGTGACGCCACATCTATCGAGCTTAGCGGCATTAATGATCTCGTGGCGCCACATCTATCGAGCTTAGCGGCATTAATGATCTCATGGCGCCACATCTATCGAGCTTAGCGGCATTAATGTTCTCGTAGCGCCACATCAACGAGAACCGTTATTTAAAAAACAAATTTGGACATAATTTAACAATATATAATTTCTACAAATTCCGTTTCTTTAGAGATTATGTACCTGGCGATGGATTTGAATTGTGAACCATGAATAATTTTTTATATCATTTCGCATTGAGGGTTGCTGTAGATGGCTTGTGCATGCAGTGGAAGGAGAAAGGATTGCGGTGAATATTAAAAAACAACAATAAATATTCAATCTGACATATGAATTATTGTTAACAAGCAATGAGTACATAAACAATGTTATCAACCCATGATGATATTTTAAATGATATATGAAGAGAATCATGAGCTCAAGTAACACCAATGCCAGCACTTTTCACCGCGGCAGCCCCTGTTTCCATTGGCCGACTCCCTGCCACAAATTCAGTGATATGCCTATGGTGTAATTGAGCCCAGATTCAATTGTGCTAGTCCCAACTGTAGGAGTTTAATTGAGCCCAGGTTCAATTGTGCTAGGCCCAAATGTAGGAGTTTAATTGAGCCCAGATTCGATTGTGCTAGTCCCAACTGTAGGAGTTTAATTGAGCCCAGATTCGATTGTGCTAGTCCCAACTGTAGAAGTTTAATTGAGCCCAGATTCAATTGTGCTAGTCCCAACTGTAGGAGTTTAATTGAGCCCAGATTCAATTGTGCTAGGCCCAAATGTAGAACTGAACTGTTGACTGTCCATGTTAATGAATGTGATTTGATGTCCTCAGCGTCCGAATGCTGATGTCGTCATAAGCCTACCAACAGTGGGTTTGGCCAACGAGTAGTTGCTGCAGGAGGAGATCGTCCTCAAGTCAATGATCGTCAATCTAACAAATACTGATGTATTCAGATTTTTAAAAAAATTAAAGCAAATGAATTTAAACCGAATACATGATAAGGTACGAAGCGCAATCGAATTGTGTGTGAATAGAGTGATGTACATGCGTACAAAATACGCTGAAAATAATAAATATGTGATTGCGAACTGGGAAACCTTTGGTCATTTAACGTTGAGATAATATTAAATGAAAACATCGTATATTTTCTATGTAAAATTACTATAGTATGCCGATTCCCTTGCTGCCTCTGCAAAAGCATTTACGATTTATTTCTGGGACTTCAAGATCTCGATTTTGAGAAAAGAGCCGTCCAGCATTGATGCTACCTGCTATGGCTTTGATTCTTGATGAAGACTCCTCATTACCCATCATTCCAGTATTGGTGCTACCTGCGATGGCTTTGATTCTTGATGAAGACTCCTCATTACCCATCATTCCAGCATTGATGCTACCTGCTATGGCTTTGATTCTTGATGAAGACTCCTCATTACCCATCATTCCAGCATTGATGCTACGTGCTATGGCTTTGATTCTTGATGAAGACTCCTCATTACCCATCATTCCAGTATTGATGCTACGTGCTATGGCTTTGATTATTGATGAAGACTCCTCATTACCCATCATTCCAGCATTGATGCTACCTGCTATGGCTTTGATTCTTGATGAAGACTCCTCATTACCCATCATTCCAGTATTGATGCTACCTGCTATGGCTTTGATTCTTGATGAAGACTCCTCATTACCCATCATTCCAGTATTGGTGCTACCTGCGATGGCTTTGATTCTTGATGAAGACTCCTCATTACCCATCATTCCAGTATTGGTGCTACCTGCGATGGCTTTGATTCTTGATGAAGATCCTCATTACCCATCATTCCAGCATTGATGCTACCTGCTATGGCTTTGATTCTTGATGAAGACTCCTCATTACCCATCATTCCAGTATTGATGCTACGTGCTATGGCTTTGATTCTTGATGAAGACTCCTCATTACCCATCATTCCAGCATTGATGCTACGTGTCATGGCTTTGATTCTTGATGACGACTCCTCATTACCCATCATTCCAGCATTGGTGCTACGTGCTATGGCTTTGATTCTTGATGAAGTCTCCTCATTACCCATCATTCCAGCATTGGTGCTACGTGCTACGGCTTTGATTCTTGATGAAGTCTCCTTATTGCCCATCATTCTAGTATTGGTGCTACGAGCTATAGCTTTGATTCATGATAAAGTCTCCTCATTACCCATGATTCGAATATTGGTGCTGCGTGCTATGGCTTTGACTCTTGATAAAGACTCCTCATTACCCATCATTCCAGCATTGATGTTACGTGTTATGGCTTTGATTCATAGTGAAGTCTCCTTATTACCCATCATTCCAGCATTGGTGCTACGTGCTATGGCTTTGATTAATGATGAAGTCTCCTCATTACCCAGGATTCGAACATTGGTGCTGCGTGCTATAACTTTGATCCATGATGAAGTCTCATCATTACCCATCGTAACAGCATTGGTGCTACACGCTTTGTCTTTGATTCATGATGAAGTCTCCTCATTAACCATCATTCCAGCATTGATGCTACGTGCCATGGATTTGATTTTTGATGAAGTCTCCTTATTACCCATCATTCTAACATTGGTGCTACGCGCTATGGCTTTGATTCATGATGAAGTCTCCTCATTACCCATCATTCCAGCATTGTTGCTACGTGCTACGGCTTTGATTCTTGATGAAGTCTCCTTATTACCCATCATTCCAGCATTGGTGCTACGTGCTATGACTTTGATTATTGATAAAGACTCCTCATTATCCATCATTCCAGCATTGAGGCTACGTGCTATTTCTTGGATTCTTGATAAAGACTCATCATTATCCATCAGCGTTGTGAGCCGTGTATCGGTCATACATTATAAAATGCATTGAAAATAATTGAGTTGGGTTTTAATGGAAAGGGTTGACTATTCTGTCGTATAAGTTGCAGAAATAATAGACCGATTTGAGCAAAAACTTGCAGTGGGTGCAGTAGCAAAACAAAAATCGTAAATTGTAGTTTTATAACAAGAAAATACAGTTTTTTCAAGAATTGAGAAAAAAATTACTCGGCTGAAACGAATATGCATAACTACCCTAACAACCACTAAGTGAAACATTTCGTACAGTAATACCCTGCAGTGGATCACCGTTTCATTCTATGGCAAACTGAACATGACCATTTACTTTAACAACATCTAATTATACACAAGTCATTTACAACACTGCAATCTACCAACATTACAGATTCAATCGTAGCTGAAAATTTATTCTGGCCCTCGAATCTTGCTTGAAAAATATAGTGAGAGAATTATCATATAAGATATTGTGAAAAATAGATCAGTTTAGTAATCAATCCCTATTAGGCCCTAATGATGGGTGTGAGGGAGAATGGTTTGGGAAGGATGAGTTTTGGCTTTACCGTGATGTGTTTGCCTGCTCATTTCGTCGCGTTGTGAGGTGGCTGGGTAAACCGGGTTTCCAATCGGGCCCTGCTGCTGACACAGACTTCAAACCAAACACCAGACCCGAAGTGTGTGGTGCGGGTCTTTTGACTGACCATTCAGCGTCAAAAGGTTACGTTTGTTTGAGTTTGAGTGTATGAGAGGAGTGAGTGTGAGGTGCACCTTGCCATCGGCCATCCCCCTTCCTTTGGGATTCGGCCTATTGCCTGTATCTGTATATTTACTACAGTGCTAGAACATTGCAGTTGCAAGTAACTTCTTACATGGGTCAACTAAACGAGATACAAATACTTGATAATTTTACGATGTAATTTGTCAAATGAATTTTTTCACACACGATTACGGCGCAGTTCAATAATTGTTCATTCTGCTGCTCAGAATATTTGCTTTCCGAATCATTTTCGACGATAAAACTTTTCTAATGTGGTCACTAACTACAACTTTTGGAGTTCATTTTCTAACAGGTCCATCGTCTTTACAGCTTCCCTTCCAGTTCTCCCTTGTCATTAGCAGAAATAGCAACTGCTAATTGCTACCAGAAATATGGTCCTTTTAGCCTTTAACCAATGACCTTCCATTCTATCGTGCCAAACCAATAACAGGATATTGGCTCATGGCTATTTCATGTTATTTATAGGGCTCAGTAGTCGCATAGCTATGTGTCTTCACAAGCAGTGTCAATCACATTGAGCTCATATTACAGTGTAAAAAAACGTTCATTTACGGTAAAAAATAAGTCAATTTATACGATGAATGAATATCTGACTATTGTTAACTGAATAATCATTTTGCTGATTCCCCTACAATGAGAAAATGATATCATTTCTCGCAAGGCAGTGGTAAAATTTTGCATGTTGGCCGTCAAATCAGTTGAGAAACCGCTCAGGGACCTGATGTAAAAGACAGGGTAATAGCATCATCGACTCGAACAAAATCCATTAGATCCATAAAAAAAGCATCCATCATCAACAGATGATGACTTTTACTGTCACTGAATTGTAATTTATTTTTGTCTGTTTTATTTTACGATGTTTGAATTATATACGTCTGGAAGGTTCATCATTCAGAAGGATATCGACTCGATCTGAATTTGATCACGAAACAAACATGCCTGATGCTTGTTGATTCAACAAATCGCAATTACTATTTCGTTCTATATGGAAATAAATAAATCAATATCTATTGGACATGAAACTCGTTGCCTTATATTTTAGTGAATTTCAAGATTAATGTTTTTAGTTCCCCTCACTTGAATAAATTATGTTTGATCAATGAAATAAAACGAACACAAGTGCTAATGGCGACTTAATTTCATTCGTTTCAGCCGTTTTTATTGTGAAAAATTGAAGAAGAAAAATAAATTGTTGAATGTTTCAACCATATCGAGGAAAACCATTAATCAGAATCAATGGCAATCTACAATGTCGGCTACCGTCATTTGCCCTCTTACAACATATGTATCAAAAATATATTTCCGCAATCCTACCAGGACTTATCGCATTAAATGTTGCCATTGTTAATTTGAGTTATCGAGCCTTATTTTTGTAAGGAGTTTAATATTTGATCCTATTTGATACAACTCGACGGAAGGGGTGTTACTAACTATCCTAGAATAATTTGTGATTGCTGCTGTTATACGTCTCAAAGAGTACCGGGAAGGTTGCCTTGCTGTGAAAAGGGATACAACCCACACTTTGGATAACATCTTTTATCTATAGATAATAGCTGAAACTTTCGAGCAATACTATGCTCCTCATCAACGGTTACAACTGTGGTAACAAAAAAATGGTACACATTCGAACGTGGAAATGAGAACATTATCAATTTCGCATGCTAAAACTTATATACAAGCAATGTCAGTATCAAAATGACAAGTCTAGATAACAGTGCAAGGTTGCGGACAACCACGAGTCAACAGAACATCAGTGAGGGGGAGGGGTACATTATTCATCATCTGCGGATTTGCTCTAAGTAACTAGCTCGTGTAGCTGCATCTACTGAACACAGACTCCAGGATGACTATTGAAATTAGGTAAAGATTTAATGAGACTGGATTCTATCAGTAAGGGTTCCTGAAAGTAATGGAATTTTAAAACTAATTTTGCTGAATTTCAGACAATCGTGTGATTGGTATCCCTAACATGTCAAAATACAGCACTTCTTTCCTTGCCGATCCTAACATTATTGTGGTGCTCCCTAATTCTGACCGGAAAAAAATGACCAATTTAACCAATATAGTTCAAAGTGCACTGCCCATATTGATTTTGTCCTAACATATTTTCATTTAATAAATTATTTTTCTTTTGGAGAATTTCCCTGATATTGCTTCGAAAGAATGGTCGAATTTCGGGAGAATCACCAGTGTCAAGCATAATAATTGTTTTATCTTCTCTCTGAGGTCTACCAAATGTGGCGCACAAACCAACAAAGAGCATTTGCTGTACGCATAAGTTTTTGATAAACAACAAATTGAAAAAACTTTGTTTATATGCAAGATGGAATTCTTCCTCAGCAAGAAAATTTCGTTAGCCTGTCTAATCATGTCCTTTTCGATAACTAAGTTTGGGTCAAAAGTTCGGAAGACCACCTACCTGGATGGATACGATTCCTGTTGCCACTAGCATTGAACCCCGACCTCCTGCAAGAATAATTGCCTAGTGCTTCATCGTTTCAGAACTGCTCTAAATGATCTAAGAAAAGTCGGCAATATTGTAATCTTTCCAGCCAACACAGGTTATTGCAATGTTATTTCGTACACGAATGAATATAAATTGAAGGCTTTCGTCAACCAACAAAAAGTTTTGTGCCACTCTCAATAAATTATCTTGGGAATGTCTTGGCCAGTTTTTTCAGCACTTTTATTGAAAATTGTACTACTTTGCTGTATTTCTCTGGGATTCTCAAAATTTACACACATAATTATCATCTACGACCGACCATCTCTACCATTGGCTCCGCATAACATGCCTTGGCGTCGTGGCGTCTACCTTGGAGTGTTTTCTTGTAGCCACCTGCGTCACACATCGGAGATCACCGAACGATTGAGATCTTTTTCATCACAGAATTCCATAGGCATGTAAACATTTTAGAAATCGATGCCCTGCGCTGTTTACAAAATTAAAATCCCACTTGAAGACGTTCTGTCTCTTTTGAATAGAAAGTGAGGCGGAGAGTGCTGCCTATCCTCATTGACCCCTATTCAGAAATTATACGCCTATGTGTGAACAATTTTTTTTCGTCATTTTTTCGACAAAATTTTGTTCAAAATTTGGGCGTGACGATGAGGAGACCACTTTCCTCAGTACTGGCGAATCTCTACAAGGGATTTCTAGAATTTTATTTTATTTGATTGAGCCTCATTTCCACCAGAGCATCAACGTGAGTCATATGGACGTTTTGAAACATAAATTTTACCTTTAATAAATGAACGATCTCATTTTTGGACAAGAGATTTTGACGACGATTCTGGTTCCAGCCTAATGATGTCGATATCACAGAGTCTACCTTACGACCAAAATCATATCTCCCCCATCATCGATATTGCTTCTGAATTTGAACATGATGCGTAACTTCATTTTTAATACCCTTGTTAATAGGTCCACACAACATTTTAACTTTTTACTGTATAGGAAATCTACCCATTCCAATATGAACCTGTTATATTTGTCGTGACCAGGGTACACTAACCTGGTCGTGACTGCCCTAACAAGTAAAGCGATCTACTCTTCATTCTCTTTTTCAACGTGCATATCGTATTTGTAGTGCTACATATTTAAATATTGAGCCGAGTTTTCTTAAACCATTTCTTGCAAGCTGTCTTAGCCTACAATATGAATTCTAGAAGCATTTGGCAAACCAAATGCAGATTTTTCGACCGTCCCGCTTGCAGGCGTTATTCTTTCGTTTTTTTACTCTATGCATGGAGCCATTTCGCGGTTTCCCAGCGTTTCGTCATTGCACATAAGCCGCTACGCTAGCGTCGTGCAAGACAGCCACATGCCTGGTCCAGTCCGGGACCTGGTGCATTCCGCGCGGCGTTTTTATCCCGAACGCTTCTTTCGCAGACATCGAAACTGCATTACACATACACTCATAGAGCTCATATAATTTATCCATATCAGCATTTGCATGTATTTGAATCAACTCTGGTGGCAGAACAGTTAGCTTAGTGATAAGATTTGAGCCGAACGTTTCTTATTTCTTGCAGTGTCATTGAACTGCCACTTGTAGTTGAAGTATAACTGCCCTGCCCAGACATATGACAGTCACGGATGTGACCGAATGAAATCTGAACGTTTAGTTGACAAACAAATCGTATGCTTAGGTTATCAATCAACAAGTTGCATATTATATGTTTAGTGAAAATGGTGTCAAACGATCAGGATCGGCATTTGCCAAATTCTATCATTCAGTGCGTGAGATGCCAAAGTTTATTAATTATGCAATATTACAGGTGATACATTTCTATTAGCGGTAGGATTTCTTTTTCACCCAAAGAGTAAAACGGTCAACCTAGGCAAAGAATATCAATGTTATTTGTCTAAAATTTGACGGAACTGAACTGAAATGATTTCCTAAAATGGTCTTTAGATGTGCTTTAATATGTATACAGCGATCCAAATATCCAGGTGTTTATTAATTAATACTTGGTTTCCACTAATAAAGTCTATTGTCTTCATTATTATGGAGAATTTTTATTTAATAGCATAGTTAATAAATTACCACAGTTAAATGAGTTGAATAATTTATCAGTGTAGCTCAATTTTATGTGGGAATACTGTTAAATCAACTTGTAATGTATGGTTGAATCTCCTGTTACTTATAATTCTACAAACATCTATAACTGTTAAACCTTCGAAATATGATGCATTGGTCAATTTTATCATGAGGGTTGAAGTGTCGGAATGAGAAGGGAGGGAGGGGGATTACCGCCTTTGACAATCAGCTTATAAAAAACAATTCATTTGGCACAACTAATCGCCAGCTACAACTAAATGTACTGAATATGGGCAAAATGAGTGAAGCATGTTCAGTGACATATTCAGGAGACTGGTCGGTGCACCACGAAGAATGAGTGCTAGCCTAGTGTGGGCAAAATATTATGTTAACAGTTTTAAGTAGGGACAAAAAGAGCTGGCTCAATGCCTCCAATTACGAATTCAAAACTCGAATAATCCCTCAAAAGAACCGTGTAGAACAGTGAAGGATACGGAACATCCAAAGAAAAGAACAGCATTCTACTGGTGCAGGAACATATCGATGTCAATTGAAATAAAGTTTAAATCCTTCCTGCCTTTTCGTTTTGGGCGCTAGCGCGTAAATTCTAACACTATAGCAAAACGCGTAAATTCTAATACTATAGCAAGAAGAGCGGCGGGTGCAGAACGCGTTCGAATGCGAAGTGAGAAAAAACAACATATTGTTTCGCGAACAAAATATTATTAAACCAACTGTTCACCCAACCCTTTAGGAGCAATGAAGTATTCAGTTTGGAGGCGGCTCGTCCACCACAATTGTCATTGAGGAAGCCTCCCATTTTACGGCCTGAGCCCGGCTGATTCCCAGAGGCTGGGAAATATAAATGCAATGTAAACCAAGTGTGTATAGAGTATTCCAGATACATTAGTAACTGATAGTATTCCAGATACATTAGTAACTGATAGTATTCCAGATACATTAGTAACTGCGGATACACACAATAACGAGATTTGCTCGAGCGAGGTAAATTGTGGAGAAAAATATTTTCCCATGCAATATGTCATGCGTATTTACGATGCAAAGAGTTCACAACAGTCATTGAATACAGTTTCATTCATTCCAGTTACTTGAATTACGATAATAAAATAGCTTATATTTTAATCCATAATACGCCGGAAATTATTGAATTACAACTCATTCATGTTATCGAAATGAATTTTCGGGTTGTGGCACAGGCAAACCTAATCATTTAGTTCCGGCAGACATACGTTCCAACTAGCTTGTTAACAGGTTCTGATTACCAATTACCAGATTACCGGGTGTCAGCGAGGGGCCAATTTAGTATTATAGGATTTAAAAACGATTTAAAATGTTGTTTTGGTATAATGACATGTTGACAAAATTACACAGATGATACGTACCAAGTCTTCGTCAGCGTGAGCTGTTCTGAAGACAACATTTGCTACCTAGGGGAATTTAATATTAACTTATAAATAGGGTTCAGGAGTAAGGACCAACCGATCGACATTCTTGGAGGACATCCTCTACTCTCCACTTTTCAATATTCTACAATTAAAACACTTGTTTTACTGTTTCACAATGAGCCTAATTCCCAAGTATCATTGGATGTTCCCCCAACGACAGACGAGTGCAATCGGTCGGAGTTTATCCCTCAGTGCTTGACAACGGGCACCAATTCCTGTTTAATGCCCATTTATGTGGGAGTTTTATTCCTTTGCCTCAGATAGTAGGTCATCACAATACGGAATTGAGCTGGAGCGCTTAGGGCCGGAACTAACATTAGACGAGGTAACTTATGAGAGGAATAGCATGAGCCGTAAACATTATTGAGTTATCAAAAACTGAAACAAGAAAGTAAACAACATGGCAACATATGTCATTCAAGAAATTATTGATTGATAATTCATTTGTACTCAATGCGGTATGATTTTTTTTAAACGAGCTGTTCTATATTCCAGGACTGTGGATCGAAGTGGGAACGCAGAAAATGTTCCGATTATTACAGTGCCATCAATAACCGGAATGTTGGCTATTCTTTTCATGAACATGAGTTTTTAAATCCGAAAAAAGGAATGGCATAAAATGGCTAACACACACATATATCTATAACGTTATTCGCTAACATTTGCTCGAGGATGTATTTTGTTGTAAGGAAACCGTTGGCATGCAATGTAGTACCCGGAAACATCCATGTGAACGACAAGGTCCTCATTCTGCTGGCTGAAGCTAAGATCCTCGTTACGGTGACATTAATGTGTCTGTCTCTGCTCGCGACTAATAAAAGGGACAGATGGCTCTGGCAAACAGGGTCATTAGCAGCGTCATGATGAGCGAACTCAATGAGGGCCAAGAAAGGGTCAAATTGATCTGACAAACAGCGCCAAACACGTGTGATGGAGAGCGGGCTCAATTGAGGGCAATAAATGGTCCAAAAGCCTCGCGTAGAGCGATACATGCAGCGTTCTGGATAGCGCCCTCATTTGATAGCAGTATGGTGATGCAATAGCTCCGGCAATTCAGTGTTGTTGGCAGCGTCCTGGATAGCGCGCTCATTTGAGAGCAGTACCGGTGATGCAATAGCTCCGGCAATTCAGTGTTGTTGGCAGCGTCCTGGACAGCGCGCTCATTTGAGAGCAGTATCGATGATGCAATAGCTCCGGCAATTCAGTGTTGTTGGCAGCGTCCTGAAGAGCGACTTCGACTGAGGACCCTAGGGTCAAATTGTCTTGAAAAAAGCAACATAATCTTCATGCTGAAGAGTGTACCCAATTGAGGCCAATGAAAGGTTGAATTACTCCGGCCAACAGCGTCAAAAGCAGCGTCGATTACAGAGCTGCTATACTACGGCCAATGTGTGGGTTTAATTGTTCTGGCCAATGGCTCCACAAGCGGAGGCCTGTAGAGTGAGCTCAATTGGGAGTAATGAAAGGGCATAATTGTTCTGGCAAACAGCATCGCGTCATTAGCAGCATCCTCGATTAGGCGAACAAAAGGGTCAACATGCCATGGTCAACAACTGTATGTCACAAGTGTATTTTTAGGTGGAAGGTTCATTTGCAAATAAAATTTCAAATTTATATTGATCTGTGGTGGGGAGGCTGTTGGATGTGTGGGTGCTGAGAGGGGAATGTGGACCATCTGCTGGTAGAAGGTAGATTAAGAGTGGAGCAGAAGTGGAAGGGCAACAAACGAGTGGGAGGAGGGAGAGAGGTAGTGAAAGTGAGTGGACTGAATGTGAAAAGCAGAGCCGAGGAGTTCCAGCTGGCGTTGAAGGAAGGATATGACAACGTGAGAGGAGAGGACTTGAGAGATGTGGAGGAAGAATGGGAGACGTTAAGGGATGCGTTACTGAGATGTGCGAAGAAGGTGTGTGGTGCGCGCCATGTGGGAGGGTGCAGGAGGAAAGGCTGCGAGTGGTGGAACGAGGAGGACAAACTGACGGTAGCACGGAAAAGAGGAGCGTTTGAGGAGTGGTTGCAGGTGAAGTCGGAGGTGGCTCATGAATGCTACAAAGAGAGGAGAAACGAGGTGAAGCGGGTGGTGAGCAGAGCCAAAAAGGACGCTGATGCCAGGTGGGGCAGACGGTTGTGCCAGAATTTTGAGGAGAACAAAAAGATGTTCTTGAAAGAGGTGTAGAGGGTGAGAATGGGAGAGACCGGAAAGGAGGAAGTGGTAAAGGATGAAAACGGCCAGTTGTTGTTGGAAAGTGGTGATGTACGGAATAGGTGGGCTGAGTATTTTGATGAGTTGTTGAATGTCGAGGATGACACAGTGGCTGACATTGTTGCTGTGGGTGGTGGTGCTTGGATGCTAGTTTTGGGAGAAAGACTTGTTGCGGGTTGGGTGAACAGTTGGTTTAATAATATTTTGTTCGCTCAGTTCCTGTAATTATCAGATGTATTCGCTCCTGATTATAATGTGGTTAAGGGTAAACTTTCTTGACATTTTTCTATCCCGTAGATACATTTGTTCGGCCATTCTACATTACGGGGTAATGGACAGAATTTTATTGTATTTTGATACCCACACACAGACAAATATTTTGTTACTCTTGTGTAGTTAAAGATGTGCCGGCGACTTGCTTTGATCAATACGAACAACCCCGTGAATAGTGAATCAGTATAACTCAATGCCCTGTGGCAAATAACAAGACCTATAAGCGCTACTGATATAAATCAGCGCCGCTACCGCTACCGCTAATGGTAAACATAAATAGCGGCGTTACCGCTATCGCTAGTGGTATACACAAATAGGGCCGCTAGCGCTAGCGCTACTTCTAGATCCAACTTTTATATATGCTAGAATCAATTAGGCTTGTAGCAGTCGAATTTCTAGCTGCACATCGATCTACGCCCTGTATAGATAATGTTGTTGTCTAATTCGTCGCTCATAGCACTGCGAACACTTATCACCTCACATTAAAAGTGACACTTGTTGACTGATGCAGCCGGCAGTCGCATTACAACGTGCAACGATTGGGAATCCTTCGAACTACACGGCGTTCAAACACGTTTCAAACCGGTATCATGCTAAACAATATGTTGTTTTTTCTCACTTCGCATTCGAACGCGTTCTGCACCCGCCGCTCTTCTTGCTATAGTGTTAGAATTTACGCGTTTTGTTAAATTTCATAAGTAGCTCTAGCGCCCAAAACGAAAAGGCAGGTAGGATTTAAACTTTATTTCAATTGACATCGATATGTTCCTGCACCAGTAGAATGCTGTTCTTTTCTTTGGATGTTCCGTATCCTTCACTGTTCTACTCGGTTCTTTTGAGGGATTATTCGAGTTTTGAATTCGTAATTGTAGGCATTGAGCCAGCTCTTTTTATTCTTACCTAAAACTGTTGATGGATGGATGGACGAAGGGACAAACGAGAGGGGGGCTAAAATTAATATTAAAATTAATCGACTAAAAAAAAAGCGTTAGGGGGAAATATATTTCGAAAACGTTTCGGGAATAAATCCCATCATCAGTTGGAAGGATGATATAATATACTTGTATGCAAGGCCAGTACAGCCGATGGTTAGGCTAGGTCGCTAGACCATATAAGATCGGAAGAGCAC